>JAIQCU010001415.1:0-21133 GCA_022114935.1 Leptestheria dahalacensis
TAAATTGGATCTAAAGTACGGCAGACAAAGCCAGGTTACCTAAACTAACTACTGCGAGAGAGTTTAAAATCGCGAACACTAAATCTGAATTATAGCTACGTAAGTACTGTACTGTGGTGCAGAAAAGAAAGCAATGGAGACAAACTATTCCTCGGTGAGGGTAGTACTATGTTATTGCATTTCGTTGCTTTAATTATTTTCATGTTATTCTTATTCTGATATGTATTTTATATAATTATATGTACAGTTTATTATTGTGTAATTATTCGTTCGAGTTAGTTGAATAATTTTGTTACCGAGTTGGTGTGAAGATTTTCTTCTTGGCAGAACCCGTCTTTAACGAAAATAAAGTGGACTTTAAAAAAATACAGTATACGATCGCCTTCCATCACGAAATGGGTTCAAGTGTTCCCTTGTTGCGCATGCAATTAGAACAGTACAAAAAAGGAGATCGTTGACCTGTTTCTTCTTCACAAGAAGAATCAAGATAAACATACTCGACTGAAGAAGAAGATAGACAAGTCGCAAGACCTGGAATAAAGGAGAACCTTGAAACAAAGAAGGAAAAGCAAAAGCAACATTTACCAGTGTATCGCCTAAAAATCCAACATGATCAACATCTATTTTTACAACTAGATTTCAACATCAGTGGAAATAAGCTATAATATAGCTTAGATACAGTTAGTATGTAGTTATACTAACCTAACCTAACCTAACCTAACCTACTTTTTCATACATAACATGTTATCAACACACATATTTCATCCTCCTATAGATCGCATATTGAAACAAACTGGATCGTTCCTAACAGTATTTACAACGACACATAGCCCGTAGCTAGTTCATATAGTTACAAACCAGTTTGCCTTTCACGTTTTTTGCACTACGCAATCTAACTGTATATCTCATTACAACTGTATCGTCCTTTTTTCCAACATGTTTCAGTCTACGGATAGTCCAACCCACTAGTTTTAACCCCGCGGCTATTTCGTGATACACTATAACTGCTCTATTAAATAGTATGGCATACACAGGCAAAAACGTTAGCATCAGACTATGAAATACTATACATAACATATTTACTATGGTACTACGTACTACAACATACTCAATATCATCAAGTATTATGAAACCATAACTATTCACTAGTACTAACTTACACCTGCTGAAAATCATTATAATTAAGGTATAGTAATACATACAATTACTAAACTAGGTTCGTAATGTATTTATACTAGTGTAGAATGGCTTCCTGTATATAACCGTTACCTTATATAACTCCTTGTAGAATATGTAGTATAAAGTATCTCAAGTATATCAATGCAAAAACCAGCCGGTCGAGGACCTGCTGAACGACCTACTACTAACCGTCTGCCTGCTGGATTTGGGCGAATATCAGCAATCTCAGCAGTTCCTGCCGTCCCCCCCCATTGCAAATACTATGGGACCTGCTTAACGACCTACTGTTAACCGTATGCCTGCTGGATTTGGGCGAATATCAGCAATCTCAGCAGTTATTATGCCCCTATCCCCCAGTGCAAATACAATGGGACCTGCTGAACGACCTACTGTTAACCGTATGCCTGCTGGATTTGGGCGAATATCAGCAGTTTCAGCAGTTGCTGCCACCGTATAAGCAACCAGAGCTGGTTGAACTGCTGATAGACCTACTGATATTTGCGCTGGAAGCAAAATTTAAAGAGGAGTCAGACCCTGATATTGTTACCATAACTCCTGATTCTTGATTCTTGATTATACTGTTACTAATTGGTTGATTCTTGATATTGCACTTAAAGAATAACCGGCAAATACTGCCCAAAACTGTGGGTGGTTTTTATAACCCCTTGGGTAGTATTTTTTCTGATTTTATATTAAAAACTGGGTCATCATGTTTCTCGATGTTATTTCACGTTTTTCTCCACTTGATTTATTATTTTGTTTTTTGTCGTCCCCCTCGTTTACCAGTTTTTACGTCGAGTTTAATTTTTTCCTGTCGGGTCGGTTGCATATCTCACCTGGTCCTTACTTCTGGCGATGTAAATCCGTGGCTATAAACGAGGCCTTTTTCATCTGTGCTATATACGATCTGGGTTAAATAAATACCTTATTTAACTATAATAACATAAGCTGAATACAGTAAATTGCATCCGCACAATACAATACGTACATAATGAATAAATATGCTAACAAAACACCAATAGAATAGTAAAAGGCTTTTGATGGAAGCTAAAATCATTGTGATATTATATTAACTAAGCAGGATTGTATTATTCAATGTAATCTCAGCTCGTGGTAATTTGACTGTCTTTAGTCATACAAACTTTCTATGTTAGCAATGCACCTTTTGAAGTTAGTTAATTACCATACATGTTAAATGTTATAACTTTACAGGTTGTTACAAAAGATTATAGACTTATCTTTCGTTGAATTGAGTAAAAACTAGAACTTACTATTTACTCTCAAACTACTATATTCATTCTAGGTATTTCATTTATTGGTCAAGTAAAGTATCAAGCTCTAAATTCGCTAATTAGAACATGATTCAAATATAATCAATGAAATTTTGCGTTTGAAAGTTGTAATCATAAACCAACCAGAGAATCTTCAGTCTTTACCACCAGAACCGATGGCATACGGCGGTTCTGCTTTGGTAGCCAAGTAGTAGCTACCGCGGGCCCTATAGTAAAGGGATAACTAAATTAACTATTTCTGTTTATAATTTAATCAGGCAAGCTTTTAAAGTTATATACGTTAAATAAACCGGTTCTCCCATTAGAGTGATGTTGTTTCCGTTGCAGAATCCATTCAAGAAAGCTTCCCAAGAATCGCACAGGAGCGACGGGAATCCTACTGTGCTGGTTATGGACTCGGCGAACAAGTAAACAGCTCTGTTGTGGTTGCACCAAACTGATTTCATTCACAAATAAAGATAAGATAACTATTTTATCTCTCCTCTACTACTATTACTACTACTACTACTACTACTACTACTACTAGACCTGCGTCATCGTTGGGATCGGGACATCCAGGCTGGACGTTTCCTCCGTTTGGATAGAAATCAACATGACCAATAGGATCTTGGATTGTGAAACCATCTGTGTGTATGACGTCGACAAATTCAGCGTCGCTTTTGTCCAGTCGGAGTGGAAGGTCAAAGGTCAGGAAATCATATCCAGGCGGATCTAGTCCTGTATTATTTACGCGTAAAAAGCTTGCACATCAGTCTGTTTGTTTATATATATATATATCCATCTATCTGTCTATCTATCTATCTATCTACCTCTCTGTTTTTCGACCAATCTGTCTATCTATCTATCTATCTATCTATCTATCTATCTATCGCTCTATCGCTCTATCTATCCATCTATTCTATCGATCGATCGATCTATCTTTCGATCTATCTTTCGATCTGTCTATCGATCTGTCTATCTATCATCAATCAATCAATCAATCAATCAACCAATCAATCAATCAATCAATCAATCAATCAATCAATCAATCAATCAATCAATCAATCAATCAATTTATTTATCTATCTATCTATCTATCTAGCCACCTATTTATCTATCTATCTGTCTATCAACCTATCAATCTATATACCTGTATCTATCTATCGTCAAACTCGTAATCTGACCATGGTTTATGCTTCACATAAAATGTTCTTAGATGCTTACTATTCATGAACCAACGATCTAGACAGGTGAAAATACTTCTGCATAAATACCGGTGATTCTTGAGATTTCTCCCGATCGCACGTTGTATCCCGCAATTCCGGCCACATGCGATCCGACACTGAATCCGACGACGTGCAATGAAGACAAGAGCATCCCCTGTCCGACTAGGAAATCAATGAAGGATCCCGCGAATTCACCCACCAAAGGTACTGTCTGGGATGCCACTACTTTAAAATCTCCTTCCGCAATGGCTGACCAGTCGACTGCTATAAAGTTGCAATCTTCTTTCTGCAAGAAACCTTAAGTTTTCAAAAACTCATTAAAAACTAACTTCATTTAAGCAGATATACACATTGATTTGAAGTAATTAAAATGAAATGTGCAGTGCGGAAAGTAATAATACTTGAATGTTTAAAACTTCACTGAATCCACTGAAAAACTATTATGTGATACTGAATTTTATCGTAAACTGATGCTGAGTAGGAATTCCAGGATCAACATACCGTCCCGCATGCCCCATCCGTGCGCTGATGGGGTTCCATACCATCCGTGCGAGTAAATCTTCGTCGGAAGACTCTTGTTAAAGTCCGATTGAACAAACTGATCGGCATTACCGTTTTGAAGAATCTGTGATTCATTGGGATTCTTCCTGCATGTGGGTTTAGTCTTGTTCTTAATTAAGAATAAGCCTAATGAATTAAAGTGAGTGTTATATTACCGTGTGAACAAGTGAAAGAAAATAGAATCCTCCAGTGAACCTATAAATGTTCGACAATTACTAGTTATCTCATCGGATAAACTGTAAATAGAGTATGAATACTAGTTTCGTTTACTGGTGTAATTGAACATACACTCTATGTATAAAGTACACTCTATCAAGAGTTATGAAACCAAGAGAAGGCTTCCCCCGTATGAGGGTCGGATCCATCTGTGGCCGCGCTAAAGTTTTCGCCACGCCGCCGCTAGGTGGCGCCGATAGTAAACCCTCTAGACAGTTCAAATTTAAGCAGTTATGGCTTTCCAGTGTAAGTGCAACTGTGATGATCTATTTGCACACGTAAAAACAATTGTATTCTCCAAGAACTACGTTACAAAAAATGACCAGCTGAAGCAGGCGTGCACACATTTCTTTGCGGTCAAATTTGTCGTGGAAGCATGTTTCACGCAGGTGAACGACGAAATCAGCAGGATTTATTCTGCTAAGGCGAATTCCGCGAAAAAACCCATGCTTAACTTCTGGGCTCAGGTAATAAGGCAGCTGGATTGTATGACGTTTGATGGTATCGAACTTGAGCACCCGAGCATCAGGCACGTGTTCATCGACACCGTTCTGCAGCATTACCTCGTTCAGCACCACAAGGGCACGCAAGACCCCGTTTTACACGCGGACAATTCTGATCACCTGCACGAGGATTCAGCCGTTCCCCGTATTAATTCCATCGACAGCCGTACTGGTGTGATTACCATCGCAGGTGGCTGCCTCGGACTGGCATGGCGAAGAACTAAGAAGCTGGTGAAGAGCACCAAAATGAGTACATCAGCTGCAGCAGTAGCACACCAGGCCATCATAAGGTCCATCACGATGAATAACGGGGAAAAGTCCGCAGCACCCGAGCTGCTCCAATACCGGGATCGGGGACGTTTGTTTGTACCCAAACAATCATTGTGGCCCTTCTTATTCAAACTAGATGAACGCATAGCGGCATTTGGAACCAAAGAGGCTCGCAACAAACTTGGGAAACAGAAGAAGCTTTCAGTTTGAAACACTGACTTATTCATGTAGAAAACGTTTGATGTAATTTCAAGGACTTCGCGATTTTTCCCTACAGTTGTGACAGTCAAATCCTTGTGCCGTGAACACAACTTCGCGGACGAACTCGGCGAATTCTATATTCACACACCATTTTGGCAAATAACGTTCAGGCAAGTATGGTCGCGCACATTGTTTGTACCAGACTTTGTACACGCGTTTCAACATTCAATTGTTACATGTGACGCCAATAGCTGCGTCTGCTAGTCATGTATTTTCACATCCCTGCGCCACCTGGCGGCGGCGTGACGAAAACTCTAGCGCGGCCACAGATGGATCCGACCCCCATACGGGGGAAGCCTTCTCTTGGTTTCATAACTCTTGACTCTATGTACTTTACGCCAATGCAAACTATAATAGTTTACTGTAATCACAATTAACATGCAACGTTAATTGAATAGGAATATTAATTAGCTTAATTGGTATAAATAACCATATAAATGTATATTAATCTATGTAATTTACAGTAATACATGGATGGATAACTTTAATTAGGTTAATTATTTAAAGATGGATGGATAGATACACATAGATAGAATGATAACTAAATAAGTTGAATCTTACCGGAAGTTCTAGCAGGCGTGCAAGAGAAGCCTGCTAACACTAGCACGAAAACGAAGTTAGCCATGTCTAGTTTTGCCACAAGCCTAGTCACCATTGTCTATGAATTTAGTACGTAGAAAACACACTCAGGATTTTATCACAACCCTATCGACAACGAGATAAGTTATCTGATTGACTCATTGTTAGCTTAAGAAAACCAACCTGATCCGAACTAGGGTTAAAAAGAAGAGGGGGAAGGACTTGAAAGCAAAGAACAGTTTGTTATAAATTCTTAGGTTAATTGTTATAAATATTTTAAACGTAATTAGATAAATTAGATAGATAGATAGTTACATAGATAGACAAGTAGTTAGATAGATTGATAGATAAATATATAAACAGATAAATAGATAGATAGATAGATAGATAAATAGATAGATAGATAGATAGATAGATAAATAGATAAATATATAAACAGATAGATAGATAGATAGATAGATAGATAGATAGTTAGATAGGTATGTAGGTAGGTAGGCAAGTAGTTAGGTAGACAGACTAATAGGTAAATAAATATTTCGTAATATATTTTCAAATCTACTCGAATAATATCTGTTCCTACTGCTTCAATTATAAAAGATGTCAATTCAGTTATTTACCTAATTGATGATTTACTCACTACGTAACCCATTTTCGTACTCTACCATACTCTACCATAACTAAACATTATATCTTATGAATTGACATATCGGAATCCTGTAAAATGAACGTGAAATAAACTTTTATAGAAGTTGACGAAACGATACACAAGATATATCCCGTAGCGAATGAATAAACATACATTTGCAGTAGTTAAACAACTGACCAAATGATGGCGCTTCTATACGCTGCCTCGTACTTCTAACTTGTTTTCGTAAATGTATTAACCGAGTGAAATTATTTTCTACACGTTGATTGAATCTCTTTCTTCGCGACACCGAACTAGATTACTCAACTGAACGTTATAAATTTTATAGAATTTATTCAAAGGCCATAGACTTAGATTAAAGCGTTAGTTAAAAATGTTGATCCTGGATGGCGGAAAAGCGTAGGGCGGCGCTGCATTGGTGGTAAGGTAGTAAGTCCCTCTGACTCTATAAAAGCAGAAATTTAAAATTAAGATAGCTATTAATTAACCATTTCATAAGTTACCAATAAAACTTGATTATGATAATGATTAACTATAACTATGATTAAATATAATTACGTACAAAAGCGACTGGAATCGTAAAAGACTATCAAAGGGACCTATTTCCCTAACAGGACACCCAGGTTGAACACGTCCTCCACTAGGCTAGAAATCCACGTGACCGATGGCGTCTTGAATAGTGTCGGCACTCGTATGGATGATGTCCACGAATTCGGCGTCGCTCTTGTCCAGCCGGAAAGGTAGATCAAAGAACAGGAAGTCGAAACCAGCAGGATCTAATCCTATTAGATTAGACACAAGTCTGTTATATAACGTTAATTTAAAAAAATCGATAGGTAGGTAGATAGATAGACAGGTAGAACACAGGTAGACAGATGGTGGACAGAGAGTCAGACGGTTTTCTAAGTCTGGAACGAGTAGGTTTTAATTTTTGCCATCCGTATATTTTCACGCCAAGCTTGAAACCATGATACAGTCAGGTAGTTCAAGACTTGCAAAAGTGTTTCAAAGGATTCTAGTTCACTTACCAGTAGTTCAAGAAGATGTAAGTGAGATTTTTCGGTATTGGATGGCAGGGAAACTGCTTTTCTGAATATCGATTCACTACGTTTCCTCGCATATCTTGCTGCCAGATATCGCATTCTATACTTTTTTGGCAGTAACCATGCAAGAGCATAGAAAGCATCATACGATACAGTTTTGTAACACTTTGTTATACATTACACTGCCGTTCGTTGGACAGATTCTAGGTTTTTTTAGTTTGCTGGGGGACGCAATTATTGGTAACCAGCATTGACAATAGCTTACACCGTAAACTCCACTTCTCGAGAAGTTTCTAGTCTCGTTGAATTTATTAGTCATTATTCGTTTATTTCTTCCCGTGTTATTTATATCGGCGTACGCCTGTAAGTGGGTATGAGCCGGTAACGCACAGTTAAGGCACGAGTTGATTGTAAAATTCCACAGTAATGACGATAAAATCCCACCTGGGGGGCACGAGGATAGGCAGACGGGTTAGGTAGATAGACAGATACATAGAAAGACAAATAGTAGAAAGACAGGTAGATAGATAGATAGATAGATAGATAGATAGATAGATAGATAAACATATATATAATAATACAGGACTAGATCCACCTGGACATGATTTTCTGACCTTTGACCTTCCTCTCCGACTGGACAAAGACGACGCTGAATTTACCGACGTCCAGTCTAAGATCCTATTGGCCATGCAGATTTCTAACCAAACGGAGGACACGTCCAGTCTGGATGCCCCGATCCGAAAGACGACACAGGTCATAACAATAAATTTGAGCAATAATAGACATATAGCACAACAGCATTAGTAGTATTGGTAGTAGTATAGTAATATAAATGTACATAGTATAGCAGCCAGTTCTTGAATTAAGTTCAGTGAATGTTTGTTTTTGTTTATTTTGCAGTATTTGGCGTGTGCAGTATTTGCGAGTTGTAATCACATGAAGATGAACTTTTATAGTTATTAATTACCTGGGAAATTCACAAGGAAACAAAGGACGAAAGGTCGAGTAGATTCATACGAAACATGGGTACGCGGTTTAGAAGACTGCAGCTGAAAAGAGCGCGAATGTCGAGTCGACCTATGTACGACACGACAATAAGCAGTTGTGTCGAGCACCACTGAAAAGAGCGTCAAACGTTGAGTCGACTCATGTAAGACACAAGGGTACGCACATGACTCGCCCGCAGTAGAAAAGAGGGCGAAATGGCGGGGCGAGTCATGTATGACACAAGGGTACGCACTTGACTCGCCCCCAGTGGAAAAGAGGGCGAAATGGCGGGGCATGCCCGGACTTGTTTGGCTGGGAAGAAAAACGGGAAAAAAGAAAAAAAACGTGGAATGGAACAAAGTTAATACTTAGTCTCCATGCTGGTAAGCAATGGAGACAATAATCAATTATGTGTATTTATTTTCACATGAGAATTCTAACCCTCACTACTCCCTAATCCAGTAACAGCAATTCCACAATAACTGCATTTAAAGAAAACTCATACAACTTGATTCACCAGCACCTTGGGATAAATAGAAGACAATCAAACAAACAAATTCAGCTTTAATGGAAAAAATAAGACGACAGCGGTGAACAGCCTGGTTGTCTATAGCGCGACTTGGTAGGTTAACTTGAACCCGGTAAATGCACGATTGTAGTCAGTAGTGAATCTCAAGGTGAGCCCATTACGTTGGGATGTATACGAGTATGGTAACGTGACGACACCTCCATTGCGTCCAGTCAAAGCTGTATACGTTGTGGCTCGGGCGGGGTTAACTCCTTCGTAGATCTGATAATATCGTTTAAGAAGAGAGTATACATTAGAGACTTGCCTACTATTACAAAGACAGCTGAAGGGCAAATTTTTAAAAATCCCTTAACGTTTCCGTTGAAAATGATAATGTTTAGCGATAAACTTGGCTTTTACTATGACGTTAATGTGTTCGATCTAACTTACCACAAGAAAGTCAACATACAACTCCAAGTCAAGAGCAGTAACGGTGATGGTGATTTGTTTTCCAGGTGGAGCGACAATAACCCAGCAGCCATTATAATCATTGGGGTAAACTCCAGTGCCGTCATCAGGCGAAGAAATGGAGCCGCTTGCGTCACGAATAACAGTGCAGTCTGGCTGGATTAGAACTTCAATCGGAGAGCACGGCGGAATAAGAGGAAAATTAGCGAGTTCGTTGTAACACGTGTAGGGTAACGTCTTGGTAGTGTAAAAGGCTCGCTTTTCTGCTCCGGCTCTACCATAGTGCATCGCGTTGTTGCTGTAAATGCGCTGAACCGACGATAATTCCCGGTGAGAATCTTGGAACGATGTATCTAGGCGAATCTCAGGATTGGTCACTTGAACACCATAATCTACCACGAGCCATGGTAGCTTCGTCACTTCTATCCTGTAACCAGAGAATCGTATCTATATGAAATATATATTAGGTTGACTGATAGTTAAAAGTATGGTATTAACTTGGGTTTGTATCAGTAGAGTTACAGGTAGCAATAAGAGAAGTATTAAACCTAGGTGGTGTACCTGTGTACGTCTGAAGGTCCAAATTCTTCAGGAAACTCTAAAGACCTCTTCCTTGTCGGACATGTGGTCAATCTACCAGGTGGGACGTAACCGCAGGTAATTTCGCTCACACCATCGCAGAACGGATAGTCGGGCAGAAGTCTGCCTGCTGCCGTATCGCTGCAAGTGAAGCTGCCCAAAATGGTGTCGGTAACGGAGGGAACTAAAGTGGTAGTGGTTGTGACCGTGCATTTGTTGAAACCCAGTGCAGCGGTGGTCAAGAGAGGCATGTAACCAAACAAGAATCGATTCTGCGGCGCTGGGCGCCAATACGTGCGTTGAATGTTAAACTCGTCTTCTATGGCACTTTCCCTGAAATGATAAATTTACGGAGTGCTTGTCATATACGTACAATCACGGGTTCCGATTCGTAGTAGTGTCCGTTGAATATCGGCGAAATTTGATATTGTTATTAAAGGTTCTTTATCAATGTATTTCATCGAAGATTTAATTTACTGAAGCTTTCTGGACTCGGTTTTATCGTGTCGATAAGAAATTTGAATATCGATAACTTAAATCGATAACGCTATCCAGGGATTCTTCAAGAAATTATCGTATCATTGTATCACTGAACAGCCCTGATCCGTTTCCATGGAAACGCAAAATTAATCAAAGATGAAATGCCGGGTTTTATCAAACTAAGGGTAAGGGATATGTACCTATCTCAGATGGATAGATACATATAAATGATATAGACAGAAAGATGTATAGATAGCTAGACAGAGAGATATAGTAAATACTGAAGCCCCATGAACTGAAATAACTACATAATACGTACTCGTAGCAATTAACTACAGTAAGTCGTGAAATTAAAAATGACTCAAGTATTTACCTTGGGGTATAAATTGCATAGGTGCGAGTAGTTCGTGCATTCGTGCAGGCCGGTAGCGCAGTCGTAGGACGGTTAGCACAAGTTTTCCTTGCAGTGGTTTGGATGACGATCGTCTCTACCACGGTTTGTGGGCAGAGGTTTGGAAAAAGGCCCAAGTTCCAAGCAGCTTTCTGCAAAAAGTACTCGTTGGCTTCGTAGCACGTCCAACTACCGACCAGTAGCAAAATGGTTAGTAAGAAGCTCTTCATCTTGGGGCTAGATGCTGAAGATGCTCTCTTCTGGATGACAAGGTTCGGGTCCAGGTGGTTTATAAAGCTCCTCGCAAAACTACAGTTGGACTTTACTCTTAATTTAATTGCAAACTTGTTTCTTACAGAGAAAAGAGACCGACCGTTCACAAAGCTCATGTCCAACGTCCAATGGCCGATTTCTTTTCTGCATAAGCAGTCAGGCTAGTTATTTGGATGTATACTGATAATTAGGAGAAGAGAACACATTAATTATCCGTCAAAGGCATTTCCTTTCATGGCTGACATTTCAAAACATCCATCTATCTGTATGTCTATCTATCTATCTATCTATCTATCTATCTATCTATCTATCTATCTATCTATCTATCTATCTGTCTATCTATCTATCTATCTATCTGTCTGTCTGTCTACTGTCTGCCTATTTTATTTATCTATCTTCAATGCACCTACGAACGTATCTATCTGTCTATCTAAATATTTATCAACCTATCTATCCATCCCTATCATACTATCTATCTACCTATCTTCTATCTATCTGACCATCTGTACGTCTATCTATCTATACAGATATCTAGAAATCTGTCAGTCTACCTATCTATCCGTTCATTCGTCCATCCATCTATCCTTTATCGACATACCTACCTACCTAAACTATGCAACTTTCTGCCTCTCTCTTTACCCATCTATCAACGGATACATCCCCATTTTCCCAGGATAGAATTACGATTCAAGATGCTTGTTAAACCACGAAAGAGGAGTTTAATGTCTAAGTGACTTTAGCTGAATTAAACAATTTTCCATTTCGCTGTATTCTACATCCTAGCTACCTTGTAACTTTAAGCAGAAACACATGATCGAAGTAATATATTGTGCGCGTACAGTAGGCTAGAGGTAGAACGTTACGGCTGACTGCTCTATACTTTAGTATACTTTAGCAGCCCCAAAAGTACTGGGTGAAGACTTAATAATACTTAATTGGTACTGTAAAACAAGCTACATACACCTTACAACGACTTACAATGCCACTGACTGCACTGCTGTCGACCTCTACATGCGGTTCATCTGTAACTACTACTCGTTCGACGATATCAAATTAGCGATTACTTTAACTTTCATACTGTGTCTAATACGGCTGGTTACAACACAACTCATGTGGGAGATATTATACTTTTCTTTAACTAATTGGATTCAAGGAATTTAACTGGTTTAGCCGGTAACAGTCGCGAAGAAAGAGACATTATCCTGTGGTCGTCATGCCATCCAGCATTCCTTGCTGCCCTTGAACCATCGACAATGGACGAGTTTTACCATCAGCATCTCCTCAGATCGATGAATAGATAAATAAGTAAGTGCAAACCAGCAGACTTGCACGGCATAAAACACAGAAAACACGTTTTCTTCCTTTTGATAAAGGAATCGTGATAACCATTATTAATGACCGGTAAGATGTTAATTAGCCGCGCAAGATAAAACTGCAAATCAAAAAGTTCGCGCGACTGCGTCAAAAAACTTGTCTCCCTTGAGATTCGTGTTAGAAAAGCACACCCGATGTAAAAATTCCTCAACAGTACAACTGCTGAATCCATGAATTAACAAGCTGTTTGGCATGGGGGGGGGGGTGGCCGTTCCCGACAGTTCGTATAAGAATAATAATTACGCATATAACTGAATTAACCTTTGCAATTTTATTCAAAGATTAAAGATTCAATCTAAAAGAATCAAGAGTTAAATTTGTAAGCTTTCAAAAGATAATAAGGCCACAAGTAAAAAAATTAATGTAAAGAACTTACGAATGTAATTTTTAATGTTTCAAAGTTAAACTAGCAAGTATGTGGTAGTTTAGTTTATACATTGTGTTCTTACCCGGGATGTTATCCAACCGGGCTCAATACACTTGTTGTTCATAAAAAAAAGTGTGTGAACCTTACGGATGTAAATCATAAAGTTTGCAAATTTTATGCGTTAACTTAGTAATCTTTCAGAGTATACTATGTTCATTTGCAAATTAACTTTGAAACCTCTCGACGTGATATCTGTAAACGTACGAATGAGATTCGAAATCTTTCAGCTTCAATTCTTCAATCGTTCAAGGTTTTAACTGAAATCTTTCATCGTTCAATTCATTTAAAATCATTCCTTAATTTTAAACATTTGAGATAATTAGTCTCCATTGCTTTCTTTATTTCTGCACCACAGTACAGTACTTGTGTAGCCATCATTTCATTCAGTTTTTGTGTTCGCGATTTTAAACTCTCTCTCAGTATAGTAAGCTTTAAGTAACTTGGTTTTGTCTGCCGTACTGTGAATTAAATAATGTTCAGTGAGTGAATTGTCTTTGTTATTTGCTATGTGTGTTTGTGAATAGCAATCGAATGAAGATGACTCTAAAATTATTCAATAGCTGGAAAATTTGCAATTGGGGGCGAAATGTCGAGTCGACTCATATTCGTCACGTGGGAACCGCAGTTGATTGACAGATTTGATATTTAAAAAAATGGCTTGCAACTTAAACACTCAATTTTCTTCACTGCAATGACTGAGCGTTTTCAAGCCCATCACCTCTTTTCTACTTTCAGCCAGACTGGGGCATAAAAAAGTCAGATGTATCTGCTCCATTTTATTTTCTAGAGGGCTGCCACACTCGAGACAGCTTGTATGGTGTGAAAAGCTACCTTTCCTATGTTCCAAATAGCTCCATCCTCGTAAGATCCCCAGTCTGAAGCGGGCAAGAGCATTGCTAAGACTGGGAGCGATGCTACTGTGCTTAAGATACAATTCTGTGATTGAGTTTTCTTTTAACAGACTGAAAAGTTTCAGGGGTGCTAACTGCTGGACTTTCTGCAATTGCCTTTGCTGAGTTAACTTTGCATTCTCTATCCTGACGCTCATAGTGTCTTGCTCGTACATGCTCTGGATCAGTTGCGAAATCTTCCCACTAATTTCGTACTTCTGGGTAAGTTTGTACCAAAGCCCCTCGCAGTTAATGCAAGTAAATTATAATTAAGGTATAGCCAGTGCTGCATAACTGTAACTCTACAGCTTAACCCAAACAATTGCGAATAAAACCTTAGGTTTCAGTTCAAAACCAATACTAACTTACTTAATTAATTGCTAATTCTATTGATCAAATCGTTACAACGCCGTATTATACCCAAACTAAACTAACGACATTCACTCTGAGCGATTTTTTGCGTACAGTCTACAGAAAGAGAAAAGGGTCATGCAATTCATAGAATTTAGGATTTTATTTCGGCAAAGCTAACAAGCCGATTCAAACGAAAATTTAACAGTGCGTCAAGTATGACTAGGTCTACATTTGATATTTTTTAAGTTGCTATATCTTTGAAAACGTAGGAGCAATCAGCCATCGACTTTTTCCCAGCAAGACTGTACTGATAAAAGACCTTTCGATACAATTATGGCTACTTGTATAAACAAGAGATGACAACCAAATTCGATAGCACACTGTCCCCTGTTTGCCTTTGTTGACTCTAAAGTCTGGTGTCGACGAGCTACCTTGTTGTGACAGTGTTTTTTTCGTTTCCGACACGCACGCACAATGGTTACCCTGCTCTTGCTATTAACCGCTCTTATGACAGTAACCAAATTCATCTTTTTGTGTTTTGTATCGACGCTACATATCGTTCCTGCTGAAGCTAAAGGTAATTTATCACATTATCTCGAAAATCAAAACACGATAACTAATTAATTAAAGTAAAGGTAATAAAAATTTCAGTTTTCTCGAAATCTTATTTGCTTCGTTAAATAATTAGTTTTGTCTGAAATATTATGATTATGTTTTTATATTATAATATTCATGATAATATATTTTATATGAAATGTTTTTTTAAAATTAAGTCTGTTGTCCTTTGTGATCACAGTATAGCCTTTGTCACGCAGTTGTTCGTTAATTATAAGTTTGGTCCACGTGTTAAAAAATGGCGGATGCCTTTGTAAAAAAATGGCCCTGTTTTTATTTGTGTGCTTATTTTCCCACTTTTCTAATTCATAAGTTATAAGTACACTTTTCATTAAGAAATTAGGAAATTTAAATTATAAATATGAACATATATCTACTTTAAACACAGAGATAAGTGTAAGTTAACTGATTGTACAGGGATACCATATAGTGTAACGTTTGTGCAAAATAATGTCATTGATGTTAATCTCTAGGGTCATTACCTCGAGCGAATGACTTGGTTTTCTTCCAGCTATTCACCAGGTAATCGAAGCGCACCTTTCAACTTGCAATTTAACTGATGATCTTACATGGCAGGAAAAATCCTACCGTCGCACAGATACTGGTCAACGGTAATCTGGATCAACTGCTTCAATCCAACTTCAACAGAAGCCTTCCGACCAAGATCTACGCGCACGGGTGGGTGGGGAATCCATCGGCCGCGGGATGGGGCATGCGTGACGGTAACATCATCTAGATTCTACTCTAGAATCATCTAGAATCATCTAATCTCCTGTTAACCGATATTAACTTTTACCTTATTTCTGTATGACATTACCTCATTCGCTACTTTTCAAGCGAGTCACCATCTTCGTTCATATCATATTATTGCAGTTAGCTTGACTGCAGCTTTAACTTTTAAAGTCAACTAAGTTAATTAATTTGGCGTTTTTTAAAACAGGATTCTTGCACAAGGAAGACTGCAATTTCGTGGCTGTTGATTGGTCCGCATTAGCAGTCGGGGATTATTCCTTGGTGGCTGCTGAAAACGTTCCTATTGTTGGATTGGTCACGGCGTCTTTTGTTGACTTTCTTGTGAGCCAAGGATTGTCCCTGTCTGACGTGCATCTGATTGGATTCAGTATGGGGGCACACGTGGTCGGAATCGCTGGATACAACGTACAGTCGGGATTCCTGCCTAGGATCACAGGTATTTTAAATACTAGTTATGTTTTCAATAGTCGTATCGATCTATAATTAGTTAACGCTACAGATTATCTTTTTTCTGTTTGTTTATCTCTCTACCTATCCAACTAAATATTTGTGAAACTACTTAAATGTCTATCTATCTAATTTATCTACCTATTTATCTAATCCATCTATGTGTCTTAAGAAAATAGTAGCCAACGTTTGACACAAGATGCAAACTATCTTTTTATCTATCTGTCATTCTGTCTGTCTTTAAAATAATCTTGAATGTATATTAGAAATAACTAGTTACCTATCAATTATCCATCCAACAACTTACCTATATAAATATCTAACCGTCTATCTATCTATCTATCTCTCTACCTATCTTTCTATCTTTCTGTCCATCTATTTATCTATCTATCTGTCTATCCATCTATGTGTCTATCCATCTATCCATCTATCCATCTATCCATCTCTATCCATCTAACTATCTATCTATCTATCTATCTATATATCTATCTATCCATCTATCTATCTATCTATCTATCTATCTATCTATCTATCTATCTATCTATCTATCTATCTATCTATCTATCTGCCTCTTTGTCCATCATCTGTCAACCTATCAATTTGTTTTATTAGATAAACTCTAAATGACAGATTGGAATAATCAATCTAACAGGATTAGATCCTGCTGGTTTCGATTTCCTGGCCTTTGACCTACCTTTCCGGCTGGACAAGAGCGACGCCGATTTTGTGGACATCATCCATACGAGTGCGGAAACTATTCAAGACGCCATCGGTCACGTGGATTTCTATCCTAATGGAGGACGTGTTCAACCTGGGTGTCCTGTCAGGGAAATAGGTCCTTTTGATAGTCTTTTTATCATTCCACTCACTTTTTCACATAATTATATTTAGACATAATCATAATCAATTTTTATTGCTTACTTTTGAAGGGAAACTTATAAAAGGAATAAGGTTGATCGTATACTTTTCAAGGTTGTTGCAACCACTGCAGAGCTGTTTACCTATTCGACGAGTCCATTACAAGTTCGGTGGGATTCTGGTCCGTCCAGTGCAATTCTTGGCAAGAATACCTCGCAGGACTATGCAGTGACAACAGTTCAGCTCTTATGGGGGTACCCGTTTCACTGACGTAAGTTGAATCCTTCAAACTGTAGGCTTAACATTTTTACTACAATATTAAAAATAGATTTATCAACTCTTATCTTTGATCTATAATCCTATTATCTGTTCTCACCGCATTATTTTCATTAATTATCTTAAAGTTTAAATTCCTGCTTTTACAGAGCCAGAGGAACTTACTACCTTACCACCAATGCAGCGCCACCCTACGCTATTCCGCCATCCCGGATCAACATTTTAACTAACGCTTTAGTCTAAGTCTATGGACTCTGAATAACGTCTGCGACATTTATAATCTTAATTTAGTAACTTAGTTTGATGTAGCGACGAAAGAGAGACTAATCAACGTGTAGAAAATAACTTCACTCGGTTAATAAATTTACCAAAACACGTCAAACTATGAGGCAGTGTTAGAAACGCCATCATTTGGTCAGTTGTTTAACCACGGCAAATGTATGTTTATTCATTCACTAATTCAGTCAACTACTATAACAATTTATTTCTCGTTCGCTTCAGACGGTTCCAGTATGTCAACTCATAAGATATGATGTTCAGTTATGGTGGAGTAAGAGAAAATGGGCTACCGAATGAGTAAATGATCAACGACAAATTAACTGAATTCCTATCCTTTATACTGAAGTTATAGAACTATTCGAGTAAATTTGAAAATCTATCTTCTATTTATTTATTTATTTATCTACCTATCTATCTATCAATATTTCTACCCATCTATCTATCTCTCTATCTAGCTATCTAGCTCTCTACTTCTCTACCAGCCTGTCTATTTATATATCTATCTATCTATGTACCTAACTATTTGTCAAATTATGTAGGCATCTTTAAAAAAAATTAACTTTAAAAATTATAACGAACTGTTTTTGCTTCCAAGTACCTTTTCCTCCTCTTCCTTTTAATCCTAATTCGGGTCAGGTTGTTTTTCTTAAGCTAACAATGAGTCAGTCAGATAACTTATCTCGTTGTCGAGCAAGTTCTTCGAAGGGCGCATAGGGTTGTGATAGAATCCTGCGTGTGTTTTCTACGTACTATAACTTGTAGACAATGGCGACACTAGGCTTGTGGCAGAACTAGACATGACTACCTTCGCTGCCGGTTGAGGTAATCAATAATGTAGCAAATGGGATCTATGGCGACTGCCGGTATCTGGATGATTCCAGGATCAAAACTTTCTTACACAGTGGAAGAATCGCAACTCAAACCCTCTACCAACTAGAAGCCACGGAATCCTTGATGACATCCACGGAGGGGTCGACGACGGCTAGCGGCACTGGCTTCGCGGCTTATATCAGGGACCGGAACCCAGGTATTACGAATGTGCTTCGAAATATAGCACAGTCTACACAGCTTCTACCCGGAGATGACCGCGATACCCGGTGCAGTCCAACACGCCGTCGACCTAAAAGCTCCATGAATCTGTGTCGCGATGTAGTCCACCAAAACGGCGACAAGATCCGTACACACTGTACGCGAGAAGGCTGCTCGCATAATACTTGTCAATGGCGTCGACAGCGTGCGTCGATCCCAAGTCACAGCGCCATAGAGGGCAACGAGGTGGCTGACAGATTAGCGAAACAAGCCGCTTCGAACGTCGCCTCGTGCACCGTCCGCCTCGACTTTGGTTATCCCTTACCGGATATTTAAAAAAATAATAAAAAGGCGAGCAAGGGAGAAGAATTGGATTAAAGACTGGAACAAGTAAAGTGAAAATGAAAGACTTAAAGACACTGACGTCAAACCCAATTCGACACTTTCCCTCTATCGACTCGACTTGGCCAGACCAATATCCCGAACGATGATCAAACTTCGATCTGGGCCCTTCCCCATCAACCGATAACCTTAACCAATAGAATTCAAGCCTGTGCTCCTGTCCACCAAGGCCGGAACAAACGCTAGCACACGTGTCCATCCCAATGTGCTCAGCTGAACAAGGACAGAGCAACCCTGAACAGGCAATGCTCTCCCGACTTGGCTTAAACTTCAACACGAAACACATTTTAACCATGTCTTCCCTCTTCCGTCTTGTACATAAGCTTGTTATGTTTTCTCAAGAGCAACCAGACTCAATCCACCAACTGAAAAATTCCTACAAACCGATCGTTTACCATTTCATGGTAAAATAATTCGTATACTTGAAGTGCCTNATTAGCGAAACAAGCCGCTTCGAACGTCGCCTCGTGCACCGTCCGCCTCGACTTTGGTTATCCCTTACCGGATATTTAAAAAATTTCTTCCCACTTCCATCTTGTACATAACCAAACTCAATTCACCAACTGAAAAATTTCTACAAACCGATCATTTGTCATTTCATGGTAGAATAACTCATATACTTGAAATGCCTTAAATAACAAGAATGTTTTCACCGTCACTATACATTCGTTTGGAATGTCCCTCCCTCTTTCCCATGTTCTTGTGCAATTATTTTCACTGTTCAAATTTAACTCAAACAACCTCATTGCCTGCTGTCTTTACCTTCACTCTCAATGTTTTGCTCAAGTCATTTAGTTTCAATGTGTTCTTTGTTGTTGTTGTTGTTGTTGTCGTATTCTATTGCTACTCTTATTGCGTTATTCAGCTTATCTTGTCTCAGTGACCTGCGCCGCCTTATTTTAGTCCCAATTGCCTCATTTTACTTACTGTGTTTATTCCTTATGTCTCATTGCTGCCACCAACTCAGAAGGATCTTTAATTTTATACAAGCCACAGCCATGGACCATGGGCCCAGATCTTTGACGAAGAAAACAAACAATATGTACATAATACTTATACATAATGAATAAATATATATTAATAAAAACTATATAAAATAATACATACAAAATTACAGCAAACCAAATATCAAAACATAGTACTATACCCTCACCGAGGAATAGTTTGTCTCCATTGCTTTCTTTTCTGCACTACAGTTACAGTACTTACGTAGCTATAATTTAATTCAGTTTTTGTGTTCGTGATTTTAAACTCTCGCAGTAATTAGTTTTAGGTAATCTGGCTTTGTCTGCCGTACTTTAGATCCCATTTAAGTAATGTTCAGTGAATGAATTGTCCTTTTTATTTACTATGTTTGTTTGTGAGTAGCAATCGAATGAAGATGACTCTAAAATTATTTATTAGCTGGAAAATTTGCAATTGAAAAGAGCGTCAAAAGTTGAGTCGACTCATATACGACACGTGGGTACGCAGTTGAGTCGAGCGCCATTGAAAAGAGCGCTAAAAGTTGAGTCGACTCATATACGGCACGTGGGTACGCAGTTGAAAAGATTGTCAAAAGTTGAGACGATTCATATACGACACGTGGGTACGCATTTTAGTCGACCGCAGTTGAAAAAGACCGTCAAAAGTTGAGTCGATTCATATATGACATGTGGGTATGCAGTTGAGTCGACCGCAGTTGAAAAGATTGTCAAAAGTTGGGTCGATTCATATACGACACGTGGGTATGCAGTTGAGTCGAGCGCCATTGAAAAGAACCCCAAAAGTTGAGTCGACTCGTATATGACATATGAATACGCAGTCAAGTAGACCGCAGTTGAAAAGAGCGTCAAACGTCGAATCGACTCATATTGAGTAATACGTACGCATTTGATTGGCCCGCAGTTGAAAAGCGCGCGAAACGTCGAATCGACTCATGTACGTCACATGGCGGGGCGAGATGGTAAGGTGGGTTGGTGGGGGGAGATGGTGGGGCGAGTTGGTGG
>JAIQCU010001416.1:0-21399 GCA_022114935.1 Leptestheria dahalacensis
TGGCGTCGGGTATATAACATATCTATATTATGTCTCCTGAGAAACACACGCTTCTAGCAGCCCCCCAAACGGCAAATAAACTAACAACAGATCTCTCCAGATGAATATAAGACGACTGGTACAACGCAAATGCCACTTGTGAAGTTTAATTACTCTTGGTTATTACCTTCGTCTTGACTGGCTCCATCTTCGACTTCTTCCTCCACGGCTGTAGTCGCGGTCCGTCCTTGAGCCGGGCTTTCTGCAAAAGGAGAGAAAAAAAAGAAACAACCGAGTTAATACAGCTCTACGATCTGGAGTTGAGTGCTGGTCTTAATGGAGAACCGATGAAGGATAAATTAGTCAGGGCACTGGAAAGGTAAGTTTTGACGCAGGACTTGGAGACAGAACAGACAAAAACGAAGCGGAGAGGACTAGTTTATGCACGAGGTGCTTCGCACCGAGTTCAACGAAAAACGAGAAACGGCGATGAAAATAAAATGAACTCAATGATGCATCTCGGGAGAATTTGGCCCTAGTAGAACAAAAGGCTTTCCCTCCTAATACTTGCCTGCCTCATCTCACACATGGCAGCCGTTGCTCAAAGCCCTAAACACACACACCCACCCACACACACTCACACACATACACACACAGGGACTCTTAAACACACCCGGAGCTGAACAAACGATCCGAACGGTGGGTGGGACGAATGAAGTCTTTCTTCCGGCGCCATTGCACTTCTTTCCCCCTTTTTCGCTCGCCGTGCTTCTGGGTCGAGTAATGCTACCAACCGAGAGAGAGAGAATAGGTATCACAACAAATCCCGAGATGAAATAAAAGAAGAGGATGCAGAAGCGCCAAGTAGCTTCGTTTGTTTCTTGCAATATAGAGACGTATAAGCCTTGGCACCAAGTTCTCGGGCACACGTCCTGCTTAATTCACATTCAATGAGGCTCATTAGATACACAAAGGAAGCTGCAAGGAGTAGCAGTTGTAACGAGCACGTTCCCAATTTACGACACCGGCACCAACAGAAGGACCAAGCGCAAAAGTACACGAGAAACCCAGCGACACAAATACACAGGGGATGGCAAAAGAAATATTAATAAGACTGAAAAGCAACAAAATGAAAAGTTCATGGAGTGGAATTTCACTGAAGAAAAGTCTTGTGACGAGCTCGTTAGCCGAGATTGAGAAATTCCTGGCTCAAGTGGCTTCTTCACTATGGCAAAAATAATGAAGGCGACACAGAGAGACGTATCTATTTGCCCCCAGAGTCCTCTCGATCCAAGGCCAACAAGGGTCAAATTAGCCCCGGCGACCTCTGCGCTCAGACTCGCAAAAGCCTTATTAATGAAGAAATCGACGAGATTGTTAAGTTAGCAAAGAGAGGGGGGAGGTGGCGAGAGCTGCTGTCGTTGTGTTCCAACAGCTGTAGCTGACATCTCTATTGTGGATTATATAGAGTGAAGGCCACACGGCCGCACCACAGATACGCACTTGCACAGAACGTCTGGACAATAGGCGACAATATTAAAAAGACGCGCTTTATTAGCCAGAAGTGCTGCCAGAGAAGAACAACAACGTCTCTCGCCTCGTCGAGCTTTCTGTCTCACAGGGCAGTCGAGGAAACAGATGCTCGCCATTACTTCAATAATATTACCAGAGATGCTTGATCTCGATGTCCGCCCCGTCTTTTTCTTTCCCTTCTATACCCCTGCCAACACGAGCAAAAAACTTAATCAATTGCCTTAGTTCCAGCGAGTGTTTTTCTTTCTATTCGCCGCCCGGCAGTAAATTTATTCCGTTTTGGCTGCCAAAATGGGCTTTTCTTCTTTACACAGCAAAAAGCAGATCAAGGAATTCCTTGGTGGTACGCATATTCACCCCAGTGGCCAACGTAGGTCTTCCTTCATGGCATTACGACACAAATGAACGTTGGGAGAAAAAGTCCCCATAATAGAAACGTTGACTTAAAAAAAGTAATAAATTAAATAAAATACAAAGAATCCGAATAACAGATTAACAGAAGAGAGGAAACCTATACAGCATTTTAAACTATTTTTAAAACAACTTTATAAACAAGTTGAGACAAAAGTTTAGCTTCGACGGGGAAAAAAGCAAGGCCGTGGAACCTCTGATGCTTACAGGAGAGCAAGTGAAGCGAAAAACTGTAACTCTTGCACGTTTTCTAACTAATGGAACCTGGATGAAAAGCAGACACAGGAAACGCCGCTGGATTACCTCCCATGTCAAACAAACCGAGTGAATCGACTACCATGATAAATTGAAGTCTGTCCGAGTGCAACTTCTATACGTCTTCGTCAATAGTTCCGTTTTACGCCGTTTGCAAAAAAAATACACACGAAAAAACTCAGCGATCTGACAACCTACACATCTGCCGACAGATATACCGCAACTTGAGCAGTTAAGTCTTTCGAGGAAAGCCTAAGAGGTTCAACAGAAATGAACGACCGACATTTGCGTCTAAGATTGCTCGCTGACGTACAGCTGTGAGCTCGGCGGCTATTCATCGGATACAGTCAACTCATTAAGTCGTCTTCCGGCTTGTTCGCGTAGTCAGCGACAGCTTCTTCAAGCTGGTATGTTGAAATAAGGGCCGGCAATCGATAGGACGTCGGGGCCAAGCAGATGAAAAATGAAAAGCCCGAAATTCCTCGTGACGTTCATTTCAAAACTTGTACCACCATGCAGCAGGAAATAGAGAGTCGTCTTCTATAGTCGTTCACCAAAGCTGTATTGCTCGTTTCGCTTAACCTACAATATCACTAGTAAATTTTTTTAAATTTATAGCTAACACGATAAAAGTTAATTGAAAATGTCGCGTTGTACTCTATCCACCGCAGTTTTTAAAAAATGGTGATGGATTGAATACTAATAGCATAACTTTAGCTCGCATGTCATATCTGTATCAATACCCCATCTGATAATGATTACAAGTACTTAAGGCAGCACGTGCTAGTTCCTATCGTCAAGTCTGCTTACCATCCCAGTCATTAACGACCCTATATTGCGGCCATGGAGACGCTCCCTAGTTGGGCAATAGAGCCGAACGATGAGTTGCCGCTTTCAAGTTGGAAATTTCGCTCCTGTGCGCGACACGAAATCGGGTTTTGGGTCTTTTGTATTCGTTTGAAGGCGCAAGTTGGAAGCTCTTGCGTTAATCGGCTTTGTGTTTGATACCTTCGAGTCGACACGAGCTTGCTTTCAGCCGGGACAAAGTAGCTTTCCGTTCTAGTGCTTGCTCGAAAATTACCATGCTTGAAGCAGGCCGCTCGACAAACGATACTTCCTCGCACTAGGGCGCCAAATGGGCCTGAATAAGATACTTGGCGAGTAGAATTCAAACCAATTTGCAGATTGGATTGTTGAAAAAAATCTTCAGCAGTTAGTAACGAAAAAAGGATATAATTTAGAATGAAAGTGGTAAATGACATAGAAATTGTTCGACCTGAAAAGCTTAACAGAGAAACTTTACATAATTTCCTCATTTACGTTTGACTAATAGAGTCGTTTTAACGTGAATTCGAATCAAGCTTCCAATTTACAGTAAGTGTGTCTACTGACGTTATAAGTAATTAGTAAAATCATTAACGACAACGACAAACCACAAGAGGCAAACCAAAGAAACGCGGCACAAGACTCTGCCAACAGTACTGGCAGCAGCTTGCATGAGACTTTATAGTTTGGCGTTTTGACAGTCCCAAGGCTCTCCACAAATAATAACTCGTTTTTAACACCTTTGACCAGGAACAGCCCACATCCTTAGCTTAAAACAACCCTAATCATCATCTTTCTCTGGCTTCACATAACGGCTTGGTCACAATGCGGAAGTAATGAATGACGTCAGAGTAAGTTTACAAAACAAACATACAGGGAGAAATTCATTTCCTTACTTTTCTCGCAGCTCATAACAGCTATCGCTTTTTGCTTAAGACACTACATTGGACAACGAAACGCTCTTGCGGCTCTATAATAAAGACTTATGGACAACTGAAACGAACGTAGAGTAGACAAGAAGTGGTGGTCATAAAAGGCCCCAACCGAACGTAATGGGATTAACGCCGGCACAAAACTAACTTGAGAGAACGGGCGCTAGATTAGAAAACTACTCTGCTTTTGTCCGTCCCCTCCTCCCCCCTTCACACTAGATGATACTATGCGATTGGCATAGCCAAGCAGGCCACCCGCCATAGCTCATTAAATTGCAAGGATTTATAGACGACTGACGTTCATAAATGTGAAATGAGCAAAACTCTTGCAAATCCATTTCTTTCCAGCCGAAATAAACTCGTCAACTATACAGGACCTAAAAGCGATTCAGGTAAAAGTTTCTTGTCCGCTAGTATGTGCATGACGGAAGCACGAGTGCAATAAATCATTCACGTATCCTCCCTGTTGAAACCGGACCCTAATGGGCCATGCAACTGACAGCGGGGTCAACGAAATAACAAGTCAGCTCCATTGAAAAGTACAGATCAAGTTGACATACAAAAGCGAGCCCTCCGCTAACTAAAACTGCTCGGTGCGCTACTGCGTCTACCCCGTTAAACTCAAAGATATGATTACCATTTCAATATACGCGACTTTTTTATAACAGTACACATTTATATATCTAAGGTAGATCGATACTTAGACGGTAACTATAACAAGCATAAGCGCAAAAGTCCAACGCAGCACAATACCAACATTACTGACGATGTAATCCAGGGCAAAGTTTGGCCCCATTCCTCCCACCCAACCCCTCGAAAGGGCAGACGGCTATATATTAGACCGTTGTTCAACTGCTTAGGCTGTGGCACTGCTAAGATACTACAGATAAGATTTAGGAGGGGACAAACGTTTCTACTAGCCTGCAAGGGATACTTAACGGTACTATCCTGACAATCCTTCATTTGCTATTCTGGGTCCTCCATGTTTACTAACCAAGAGAATCCCTAATTGAGACGGTTGCACGGACAAATTTATCTGACGACGGGCCGTACGTTTCAAAGCATTCTTATCAAAAGGGACGACAAAAGTATTCTGCTTCCTCTCTAATGAACCGCTGGGCAATTCACGTGGACACTGTACTGTACTCTTCCTCCGAATATTGCCTATGAATGAGAGGTCATCTACTACTCAAAGGGCCTAGCAACGTGACAAGAATCCTCTTTTATCACCTTCTTCCAAACGCATCGTGGAAAACCTCGTATTCCTTACGCGTAACAGATAAAAAAATATACAAAAAAATAAATAAGCGAGGCTTTCAGACAAGGTCTGAAAGCAGCAAAGGATTCTCTAAGAAAACATAAATGATTCAAAACACAATTTTCAAGATAAAGAACTAATGCCCTTCTTCGGCACCGTAAAACAAAATATCACTGAGCCTGGTGAAGGATTCTTGGAGTAATGGTCAAAGCTGGGCCATAACGAAGTGCTACAGTCTTCCATCTTTAAACGGGAGGGTCATCTACTACCCGAATGACGCGATAACATGCAAAAACTTGAGAAAAACACAGCCTAGCTTTTTGTAAAAAGGTGCTCACAAGCAAAAAAAACTGAGATTAAAAAAGTTTTTATTTTTTTATTGAATCACAGCGCCGACATACTAGTACACTCTAGTATGCGTCGTTTTCAGTAATGGATAGTTAACTACTACTCACGGAGGATACGCTGGCTCTGCTTTTAGCTGTTTTATGCACGAGATGAAATTGCCCTAAGCCAAGCTAGAGAAGGCGAGTTGCACAATACCACTCGCATCTTTTACTCGCCAGTAAAAGAGGCATTCATTGACCCGCGAGACAGCATAGGGCTGCAAACAAAGTCATGCATTACAACAATAGTAAAGACGGAAGAATGCAGAGTCTTCCAACGTTTAACCAGCCAATAAAAAGGGGATGATTAAAAAAAGGGGAAAGCACTGGCAGTATTTTGCATTACACAGAGCGTCTGCAAGATGCTGCTGCTGCCTTACCAAGGAGAAGTAAAAAAAAAAAAGAAAAAAATTACAAACGGCCCAACAACGCATCACTGAAATGCAAAGGGCAGAAAGTGCATTTGTTATGCACAGATGCGGCATATATTTGGTTTCCTCGAGCATCCACGAAACAAAAGATCTTTAAAGACTCCCGCTCGCCGTAGAAGCTTTAACTGAAGAAGAAAGTAAAAAAAAAAAAAACGGGGAAATAAAAAGTGCTTTTTATTACACTTTTTTCCTTCTGTGCCGAGAGGGGGACTTTGGTGCCCTTTTCATTGGTAACCGTTTTCTTCGTTGAGTTCGCTCAGCGAAATTGCGGATTAGCTCGCTCGTCCTTGGTTACGAAGCCAATAAATTCGTAGTCCCGTGCCACTTACTCCTTGTATTTCTTAAGCCTTTTTTTCCCTGCGCACTTTTGCCCCCCTTTTTTTCCTCTCACGGGGCGCAGTGAACAAGGAAAGCCGATTTGATGGCTTCTAACGATGCCCTAACGCTAACGAGATATACGGACAACATCACATTTGGTGTCGTTAGACTTGGACGTTGACGACAATGTACTCGACGATTGCCAGGATTTTTTTATTGTGATTCGGCTGACCTGATTCGGTGCCAGTCTTCATTGAATGCTATTCACTGTATGCAAATTCTCCACAGGAACTCGCACACAGAATGTCAATGCTTAGACGCGACATGCAGGAAATGTGTCTGAAAGTCTAAAAACGGTAATATTTGAAAGAAGCTGGGGGGCTTTAAAACAAAGGTTATCCCTGGTCCAAGATGCGGAATACGGCGGCAAAAGTCGGACATGACGGCTTACTTGTCGAAAGAAACAACACAGAAGATTCGCGGACGGGTTGTCCAGGAGCCGCAATCGACTGCACTGGAGGGGAAAATGTTCTGGTGAAAAAGTCGTAGTGCAATTCATTCAGCTCACGTCGTGCGGGGGCCACAAAGCGGACCTCGCCGCTTGATAGGCCCGAAGCAAGGCTTCCGCAATTTTTCACGCTCTCCTAGCCGCTTCAGCGGACCCAATCTCGTCGTCGTTGTCTGAAAAAGAAAGTGAACAGCCGTGTCGAGTGTTTTCTGGCATTTCTCGTCCAGCCATTCGATCAGTGAGAACATCTTTGAGGCTGGCCCGGGCTTCCATGTTTCCGTGCGTGCGATAGAATATCAACGAGCTGCTATGAATGTCAAATGGACTCTAGCCAAATGGTTATACAATGCAAAGAGGACACAAAAGATAGGCAAATAGTACGTAGATTTATTTCACTGCCTACACCCGACTGCTTCATAACGGCACACCCAACCTACAGCCAAACGACGGTCGTATTCTTTCTCAATCCTGCCGCCTTATCATCTTATCCAGATATTCACGCTACCCTGCAACAGCTCAAAATCAAATGGCGTCAATTCTGTTTTATTTTCCGTACAAGTCAGCATAAGAACCAAGACCACTTTCCTCGTTTACGTAGCAGACAATAAGAATCTGCCATCCAAAACATTGACGGTTTATTTGTTGCGAACTTCTTGTTTCGTACTTTCGGATTTGAACAGCGTTCGATCTTCGCCAACACGCCAGCAGCAACTTTTCATCCTGCCATTTACATAGCCGGCCAACTTTTTGTCCGTGTCTAGTAAAGAATACTCAATGTGCAGTATAATTCAGCTGTTTTCGAACAAAAGAAGAAGTTATATTTAAAAAAAAATGACGCGTTCTATTTATTCTTTGCCTGCTCGTCTAACGAAAGGATCGGAAGGGCTGTTTCTCAGACGATTCGCCCAGCCCAAAACTCCGCCTTTGCCAGTAACCCAATGCCTTTTAAGAGTTCAATAGATTACCCGGCCCAGGGTTATATATTCGCGAAGGAAAAGTATGGAACAAGCGGTTTAATCAGAGTCCTGTTTGGTAAAAAGGATATGGCCAAGATAAAGAAAGAAAGAAGCAGGAAAAATAAAAATACCAAGCGGAGATTTTTTCCCCTCTTCCTTTTGTTAAGCACGGTCAAATTCCGTTTGTTCTCCGTGCAAAGCATTGTAAGAGGGATCGCCAATACTACGTCAATATTTCCAATTTCTGGGCATCATTTTTTTGGCTCTTTGAAAAGCGGGATTTTACTCTGAGGGATCGGAAAGCCGGTAAAGAAACAATGCTCCGCATCCATCAATTCTCATCATGCCCCGTTTTAAGAAGACTGAGGTAGATTGCTTCACGGTTTCGCTTTGAATTATTCATACTGGGTTCTATATTTTTTAAGGATAAAAAGTGTTGTTGTTTCTGTGTCTTTTTTGGGGGGAACTGTCTGTGCGTCGGGTGTAAGTATCGTAAGATGATTTGGTAGGGGAGTGACTTTGGTCCAAACACAGCTGACAGCGAGTTGACTTTTGGCGGCGGCAATAGAATTTGTTTCCTTTATTGGTACGCATATCTTGACGTTCACGCCTTATTAACCGATAATTCACTTGCGCCAGCGACGGGTGACATCGCATATAGCGCCTCACATTCAACCACATGCATGATTCATGCGAGTTTGAGATTCGATTCGGGCCCAGAGTTTCAAGCTTAGCCCTTCGCCCTCCTCGCCCCTCTTCTCCCTAGCTCTGCGTCCTTCTGGCTCCTCTTTATGAAAGAGGGGCTCCGTCGACGTTCCTGGCTCAGTAGGTCCTGCGACGTCAACCGCGCTGCACTTCAACTCGCTCGCCTGTCTATCTTGTTCACGTGGCCCTAGTCAAATTTAGATTGCACGGGGAAAGGAAAAACAGGCAAGAGCAACACATGATGTGCTGCTCCAGTACGGCGCACTCCATCATGTCGGATTAAATCAACGGCGAGACGAAAGTGGGTATTGCTAACAGAGCTCCGAACGGGAAAAACTTTTCTACTCGCAAGAATCGCAGTTGCAATGCGCCAAATGCACGTATTGCCGTAGAAAAAAAAAAGAGAAGTCCGCAACTGGAACGCCCGAAGACGATTTCTCTCCTCCTCGAACGGGAGTGGAGCAATGAGTCGTGGTCACTGCGTTACCCGACAATGGCAGCGTCACTAGGTCTGAAAATGTTGCGTTTCTCAGAGGTGAACTTTTTCTTAGTGTGGATTAGTTGTGCGTTGATCTGTGGTACGGAAATGGAGCCCACCGTGGGCGATCCCGGTGGAGCGGAACCAATGCAGTGCTCGGGCTGGTGTTTTTGCGACCCCCATGCAGCCATAGTCAGCTGTGCCGGCGACGGAAGCACCTCGCTTCCGGCAACCGACCTGACGCTAAAAGCCGTTGAACGCGTTGAAATTCGCAACTTTGCTCTTGGTCGCTGGCATTCGAAGCAGCTACAAAACGCCACACAACTACGTGAACTTGGCGTCGTCCGATGCCAGCTCAATGACGTCGCCGCCAACTCGTTCAGCGACAACGCTCGTTTAGAGCGACTCGACCTCAGCCAAAATCTCCTCACTACAATAACAGAGGTAAATTGGGAACTGAGTTATTGCAAGGGCCCTTGTCAAGCAAAACATTGGCAGCTGCTCAACAAAGTTCATTTAATTTTCGTCTTAAGAAAACACGTCTCAACGAACTTTCCCTTTTTTTCTTTTTCTTGACTGTGTTCTTTAATCCAGTAATCCCAGTTTCGCTAGTTTTCTACGCATTTATGTAAAAAACTGAAGCATCTAACTTAAGTTTGGAGGCCTTTGCGTGTTTTACAAAAGCTGAGTTTCCACGCGTGGTCCGCGAGGTTGATGTTTTTCATAGATTGGAAAGTTTACAGAAGGCCAAACTTTGCTGAAACCCGAGTTTTGCAATAGGGAAAGGACAGTAATTCAATATAGTTGGTATAGAACGGACGGACAGCGTTGTCTGGGAATCAGCTAAATTTGCATGTCTGATGCTTCAATTTTTCCTCGAAGCGTAATGGTGATTTACCAGCGTCTGACAGTTCGCTTTTCCCTTGAACTGCAGTCAATGTTCGCCGGACTGATTCGGCTGAAAAGTTTGGACCTGTCCTCCAACAAGTTGATTCGCATCGAGGAGACTTTCATTCAACTGTCTGCTCTCGAACAACTCAACTTACGCGATAACGCACTGACCGTTCTGGGCCCTAACTCGTTCAAAGTAAGTCTAAGAAACTTGAACTTCTAATGTTGTAATTAACTTTGATGTAAGTCTACCACGTCACACGGGGTTCATCCCGTGTCACGCAGGAAGTGCAGAAACTCAAAATGTAAAAGTTGTGTTTCGGCGAGGTGACTCGCAGGCTGCCCTACGGATGTTTCTTTCTCGCCAGGTTTTCAACCAAAACATTGTTTTTTCCCTTTAAGAATCGTCAGAGAATACAGTGGGAAGTTTCATCCATTGGTCTCCCCACAGGCGAACAAATAAACAGAGAACCCGGGCAAGAGTGAGGAAAAGAGCGAGAGAAAAAAATGCACACAGCTTTCTCGACATGTTTTCACGTTTTCACAAGTTTTTCTTCCTCCCCTCTTCCTCTCCTCGAAACGAGAGTGAAAGGGAATAAAATAGATGTGTCTACGAGCAGTTTTACGACGGCTCAGCTTGGAGTCTCTCGTGGGACCTGGTAATCATGTGGGAAATCTTGCGCCAAGTAGCAATTTGCAACTCATATGTGGTTGTATGCGGTGCACAGGCGACCTCACAAAGCCCAAGTCAGGTCCGTGTAGATCAAGTTCGACTGCTTTCCTAATAGATTATTCGTGAGTCACTTTGAAGTTTCATCGGGCAATCCCCACTCTTGTCTCGGGGCCCTTTGAGAAGCCAGGCCCCAAAGCTTTTGACACCCGAGTTGCCACTACACTCCGGCTTTAATTATGCGCGTTGTATTTGCTACCCCGACCCAGGGCCTGTACCGGCTGCAATTCCTCAACGTGGACAGCAACAATGTGAGCGTGATAGGTGAAAGTGCCTTGCAGGAACTGACCGGAGTGGCCCATTTGATTCTCAGCCACAACCCGCTCAGTGGATTAGTTCACCTCGACCTCTTCGCAGCCAGGATAACATATCTCGACCTCAGCTCAGCCCAGCTCGTCAAAATACCCAGTCTCATGGCGAGGTACGTCAGAGACCTGCGGCTTCAAGGTAACTGCGCCGTTCAGTTCATAAACAATTCTATGTTACCAGGATTGCTAGGAAACTGTGGACTACTAGGTTCAGAAGAACATTCCTAATTGCACGCGGAATCACACTTGATGGTTAAACAAGTATAATTAGGTTCAAATCAATTAGAATAACGCATGCGAATAAAGTAACCTACAATTTATCTTTGCAATCCTGTTGGTTTAAGTTGAAAAGGCTAAGTTTATCATTTTGGTTAACTTTCCGTTTTGATTGCGAGTCTTGTTTTTTCCTCCGTCCTCCTCGAATTTTTCAAACTTCTTTACAACGACATCGTTGACTTGATCCGCTTGTAAGGTGGTCCTGCTTTCAACCTTTGAGTATAGCTCTCTTTATATTTTTTTTCTTTTCACTTGTGTGTCTTTCTTTTCTTGTATAAGACATAAATGGAGCTTGGGACGCAATAAGGCGAAACAGGGTTTTAAAGGGCCAGGCCGACTGAGGACGGTGGCTCGACTAATAAGCAGTTTCATTTTTTCCCCTTTCCTCTTCCTTTACTTTTGCTTAACTTGTCCAAAGGTAACAAGCTGGCTGTGCTGCAGAAAGGCGACTTTGAAAGTTTGGTCCACGTTCGTCTTTTAGTCCTGGACGACAGCGGAATTACGGGCGTAGAAGACGATACATTTGGCCGAATGGACAAGCTGGAGAAGCTCTATCTCAACGACAATTTGCTGCGGGAAATACCGCAGAGTCTTCCACCGACTTCCCTGAGGCATTTATATTTATCGGGCAATAGGATCCAGTGCTTAAGGCCCACTGATTTGAGTGGACTCGCCCATTTGGAACAACTCCACTTGGCCAGAAATTTTATTGACAGCGTGGAACTTGGCGCTTTCGCCGATTTACAAGAGTACACAACACCATACTTTAGTAGAGATTTTACTTGTATCTACGGCATACACCTTGTGCATTATTTAAGTCTTACTCGTAAACAATAACACTCCCCTAAAAGCGATTGGTAAACATTGGTTTGTTTTACTTTCTATTTCAAGGTTAACTTTACTGGACTTGCAAAAGAACAATATCAGCCGTGTGACGAGAGACATGTTTTTCGGCTTGAAAAACTTGAAATTCCTCGATCTATCCGACAACCCCATTATTCACGTCGATATCTTGGCACTGAGCCATTCACCCGGTCTGATCAGTCCCAAACTCTCCCTTCATCAGGTATGTGTAGAGCGACTTAATCTTGACCGTCTATCGAGCATAAACTTGCGACTTGATATCAGAAGGAAGCTGGCAACCAGTCGACCAGATTAAACGATCCTGGAAGCCTTAACTTGACGTCAACTTGGGAGCTCTCCATCAGCAGTACGGAATCCGGCCAAGCTGCGGAAATGAAGACGGTTACTTTGGTAACGACCCCGAGGACGACGATGACGACGACGACGATCTGGCCAAGAAACCAAGCGGCTTTCCGCAACCCAGTGACGGAAACCAGTCACTTTTTCAATCTTGCCAACAGGAAACCGGGATCAGGTGACGAGAGATCCATCTTACCGGGGGGACGTAAGCCTCCCAAGATGAAAGAGATGGCCATTATCACTACTCCAAAAACAGCTTTTAGCAGCCCGGGCACCCAGAGTGTGCCAAAGCCAACTAATCAGCTAACCCCGACTGTCAACTGGACGTCCATTATCCTTTGGTGGTTTGCCATTTGCGCCGTTGTATTGGGCGGCCTTACTGCCATCGTCTCACTCCTCTGTTGTCTCTCTAAGAAACACATCTACAAAGCTAAGAGCGGCTTCGCCCTGTGGAAAAGAACCACCGTTCCCGAAGCGCATCACAAGGATTCCGTCAAAGTGGGGTGGACCATTGACGACTTTGACCAATGGGCCCTGATGTCTTCGACCGAAATGCGCGAGAGTGAACATGAGAGACTTATACTAGCTCTTAAATGATCGTTGTGGTACCTTATGGTTATAATCCTCGTTTTTTCCTTCCTTTCCATTCATTAACTAGTCAGTTGCGTCTAGTCAATACATAATTGTACTATTTGGTCAGAGAGAGACATCACTTACCAGGTAAATCCATGACGAAGACTTCACGCAGGATCAGCAATTCTTCCTCGGGTTTGGCTTCCGCTGAGCCGAACACGTCATCTGCTGGCCATACATTGCTGTAAGCGGAGAAAAGAATTTAATATCTCTAGAAGAGCTGATGATAACCTCGGCGTAATGATACCGTGATGCTCGCAATAAAGCTATCGCCTCCGTAATTCGATTCTCCCGTAGAGATGAGCGTATTCTCCCAACGGCGGCGGTCCTACTCGGTTAATTAAAAACAAAAATCAGACGCGAATATTAAAGAACGTTAAATACAATTTTATGAATCGTGCTATTCATAATATGAAATTAGAAATATACATTTGCTCCTCTATGGGCGTTTCCAAAGCAGCATCAAAGGGTACAACGTCCACGTCAACAGCAGATTCCTGGCCTTGCAGGATCGAGTTGAGTTCTCCCGAGATGTCATCCCAGGTGACTTGATTTACGGGACCGGATTCCAGGGTCGCAGTCTTGTTGCCTTTTTTAGACTTGCGTTTGTGTTTTCTCGCCTTCTTTTGTACCACGACGTGCTTGTTGGTAGAACAGAACTGTTCGAGTAGCTTCAGGAAAATGTGAGTCGTTTCGGCGAGATCCTTCAGGTAGGCTCGGGAATGTTTAACTTCGTCGAAATTCTGCAAAAGAACCAGACAGAGTTCGCGGTATTCTAGGACATAGAAAATGTTGGCCTTGATGACTCGGGCGGATTCCTTGATGCTCTCAGCGGGACACTTGTCCATTACTGCGAGTGTCATGAGCAGTTCCTGGTAGGCTTTCAGGGCTAAATGCAGGCGTCGGGACCACAGGGCAACTTTTTTCTTCTCCAGGCGCAGCATTTCAGAGTAGTTCTCCAGCTGTTGTTGGATATAGTGGAAGAGATTTACCGACATCGTTTCGCTGACAAGCTCGACGCGAAATTTATAGATGCGATTAAATTCCATGAAGAATTTCATAGCCCACAGATAATAGGTCTCGTCGTGCTCCTGGGCCCTCATCCGAACTAAATTGTCCTTGACGGCGTGCATGAGTGAATTGTAAGCTGCACTGAGCAGCTCGACGCAGAACTCTTTGAGAAAGAGACGTATGCTGAGGGTTGATCGTCGCGTACTTTCGCTGCTCGACATTGGCAGTCGATTCTTGGGCTTGCGCTGCGGTTTCTTATCGTGGCTGAAGTCTAACTCGGTCGTATCGAAGACCGGTTTGTGAGTAATCAGGTCATTATCGCTGATGGATTTGACGTCTTTGACCGTGTAAGTGCCAGCGAAACGGGAAAACCTTGACGAGCTGATTCTGCGCATGCGTTCGGACTTCTCAGCAGCCTCTCTTCGACGAAGCAGCACCAGATGATCCACGTCTTCCTTTTTCTCAACAGCAGAACGAGTTGCAGCAGCTTGGGCTAACTTGGCCGGGTTCTGTTCCCGAAGCATCAGTGAAATGATCTCCATAACGTGCATGCAGAAGTGGCGCTCGTTGTCCGACGAACTCAAGTAAAGGATCAGGTCATCCATACCAGAAAGATGCATTGACCAAAGGACCTATGAATTCGTTTAACTTCAGATAACTTTGGTGTTGCAATTTGTAATCAGTTATTTACCTGGTCATGCACACTGGCATCATCCTCGGTCCGCTTCTCGTCCTCGGGGTTAGTGGGAACGTGCAGAATGTTCCGCACCAATATTAAGATGCGTTCAATGATAAGTTTGTCGTCTTCCATGCGTTTCTCCCAGTCCTATAGTTTTAACACAATTAGTGACAAAAACCTAACCAACGACTTGTTATTTGGATTACGAGTTTCAGAAGATCCCCAAGTTTGTTGGTTAGGACTTTCCAGAACTTCTCGGACGCAAAGGCTACTTTGTAGGATTGTACATGTCCAACCATCTGAAGAAAGTAATTACGTGTCACCTTTTCCTCTGGCAGCTCTTCTCGGAAGAGGAGAAGGGGAGGGTTCGTCAAATTAACCAAAAGCCTAAACGTAATTTGTTTTACATCGTGATGACCAGGAATGAATTATAGTAACGTACCTTAATGTGACATCAAACAGTATTGGGTCATCATGGTATTCGCAGACGATGGGTATGAGGTCCGTCTGCACGACTTTAGTTTCACCCAGTTCTCGACGAATTCCATGGTTTTCGTCATCTCGCCGTAAAAATCTGATGAGATCCTTCAGGGCCTCTGCAGTACAAAGACAATCAATTTAATATGCCGTTATAATAATTAACAACAAAAGCAAACTTACGAAGACAGTAAGGTTCCTTGTAATACTTGGCCCCATCAGAGGAACCCAAGCTATTGCAGGCCGCAGTCAGCTCAGCTTTCACATACGGGGTTACCATTCTGCTGCCTGTTCGAAGCACGCCTTAAATAAGGTCTCCAATTAAGTTTAAATGCAGCTTTTGCTCAGATATTACTCCAAATATGATGAGAGACTGAGCTCTGATCTCGTTACAGAGACTGGCGCCAAAATATTATAACAACACAGGGTCGTCTTCACACAAAGTTCACAGCGTTGCCAGATTTATTCAATTGTATAAGATTAGAAAAATAAACTCAAATTATACAAAATAACACTCATATCATTAGCCATAATAAATATATGTCTTAATAAATATCATTCAAGGTATTGAATAACGTATGTTAGTACTTCAAAAAAAAGTACTTTATTTTTTATCTATACTAGTGCGCAAAGCTTCCGATAGATGACAGTCTTTAGAGGTAAACAGTTTTTCAAAGGAAATTAAATAAACATGTTAGCCGGCAAAATTCCAATTCGGGTATTATTAACGGCATGTAGAATACAATTTAGGAGAAATGCTTCTTCGTGTTCGTCAACAATCTTCGCTCTTTCTTCGGGTAATGATCCGTAATCATCCATAATGAGAAGATCAGAACTTTCACGAGTTGCAAAGTCTTTCAGTCTGTCCTGTGTTTTGTGAGCCAGAGATTGGTTAATGATGAAACATAATTCTGCTAAGTAATAAACATTAAGTTAATAATCCCTCTCATTTGTACAGGTTTTAACAGGAGTGCGGTTGCCACCATCCGCATTTCGGGACCTAGCAGCTCGGAAGCCCTGGTGCAAATGGCTGGATTGAGACGGGAGAAGGTCAAACCACGATATGCATACTTACGTCAAATCCACCACCCATTGAACCAAGAGCTACTTGATAAAGGATTAGTTCTCTGGTTTCCTGCACCTTATAGTTATACAGGGGAGGATTCACTTGAATTTCAAGTACACGGGGGCACCGCCGTTATCTCCTCCATTCTAAACGCACTGCAGTGTTTGCCTCACTACCGTATGGCTGAACCAGGCATTATATTGCAGCAAAACTTGTGTACTCGACTTCTGAACAACTATTTCTCTGTGTGCTTTTACTTTCTAGGGGAATTTACGAGACGAGCCTTCCTTGCTGGTAAGCTGGATGTTACAGAAGTCGAGGGCTTAGCCGACTTGCTACGAGCCGAAACCGAAATCCAGCGCAAACAAGCCGTTCGGCAGGCTAGAGGGGAACTAGCCACCCTCTATGCAACATGGAGGAACAGAGTCATTGAGGCAATGGCCCATTTAGAGGCTTTCATCGACTTTGGCGAGGACCAGGACATCGGTTCCGAGGTGGTAGATCACGTGTGCAAGACTGTCGACGAGTTAAGGAGCGAAATTGATAAATATCTCAGCGATAACAGACGTGGTGAAAGGCTACGGATCGGGGTTCATGTAGCGATAGTCGGTGAGCCTAACGTCGGCAAGAGCAGTCTTCTTAACCTTCTTTCAAGAAAACAGGCAGCCATAGTATCGCCGTACGCGGGCACGACTCGGGATGTTTTGGAAATGGCCCTGGACATCGGAGGATATCCTCTTGTTCTCTGTGATACAGCCGGTCTTCGGATCACCGACGACCCCGTCGAGAAGGAAGGCCTCGAACGGGCCCGGGAGAGAGCGGCCCAAGCTGACTTGGTGATTCTAGTCGTAGATGCAGTTTCAGTCGGAGAAATCGCCTCCAATTACAGTGGTTTCCTAAAAAGGAAGTTAAAGAACCTCGGACTTGAATTTCGAGAAGGTTAGCTATAGTACGCGTCGCTTAAACTGAATAAAATTACATAAAATCTAATCGTATCAGTGTTAATTCTCGTTTTGGAAACAGATGTTCGGTACCACTTACTGGTGAATAAAGTCGATTTGTTGCCTTCTTTCGGAGAGCTGGATCCGGAAGGACAAGACGTGACCTTCATATCGTGCAAAACTCAACAAGGACTAAATAGATTCTTGGAGCAGCTAACCGCTCATTTGGCTTCACTGTAAGCAAGTTTACACAAGAGGCAAATTTTGATAATTTTGCAATTTGTTTTCACAGTTGTGCCAACCCCTCGAGCGAGGCTCCGTGCATCACGCATTCAAGGCACCGGGTTCACCTAACTCGGTGCGTTAATCACCTGGTCAATTGTCGCAATTACGTTCAACTGGATTTGGCCCTGGCTGGACAGGAGCTTCGAAACGCTGTCAAGTGCTTAGGCCACATCTCGGGCAGAGTTCACACGGAGGAAATTCTCGATGTTCTCTTCCATTCATTTTGTATTGGGAAGTAACTACAGTGGAAAATGTATCCGAAAAAAAAGGGTACGCAATACACTTCTTATTGATTTTTTAAAAAAATAATTAAAAAGTTGAAAACGTAGAGAAGTGGAGAGTGGAATGTCCAAAGATAAACGGTATGATTATTTTGTTTTGGCTACATGGCGCGCGCGTGAAAGGGAGGGCACTTTATGCAATGTCGACCAAAAACAGTCCACAAATGAACCAACCAAACGAAAACGATCGGGGTCCATTTAAAGCCAAACAGAAGAAGAAACAAAATACTGGTTCCTTTAATCCTTCCACTAAAACAAATGAGGGTGTAAACTGAAGGCAAGTCACTAACCACTAAAAAAATTGTTCGCCAGAAAAATTAAGATAATGAAATTCGGGGAGGGACAAGAAGGAGAGGGGAGGGGCTATATACATGATACATGTAAAGAGGGGGAGAACAGATAATAGGGCGAGAAAATAAATTTCCGTTTCACAATTATTCATCAGATCCGTTTATAAAGTGATTTTTCATCCCCTCGCTCGTGATATCCACCGGCGGGGGAGATTCCCTTTTTCTTAAGATTTCGAGTTCAGTATCAAAGTGTCCTCAGTATCAAACTTCCATTTCGTTTTTTTTCTTCCTTACTTTTCTTGTATAAAAACACAATAGCACTGTTGCACTGTGTTCCGTTGGGTACCGTCTCAGTTGTTCATCGTTTTGAGCTGCCGAGAGTTAGCCGTGTTCTGTCACACCAGAGGGCTTCGAGGGTAGATCTCATTGGGGTGCGTGTTTTGGTTATTGGAACTGTCGTTCTGTCTAGTACTGCATTGCTGTCGAACCCAAATCAGAAAAGTTGAATCAGTATTGCAATTTCGACATTGTTCTGTTTAAAGGAGTTGAGTGAAAGTTATCGATAACGCTAAAATTACCGCTTGTCTTCTCTCCCACGTTTTCATGGCCATCTTGTACTTTTCGAATTCGTGACACCAGTCCGAGTAGACCTTCTGGTAATCGTTGGACTTGCTGGGAGCAGCGCAGCGCTGAAGGTCCACGGTAATATTATAGCTGCACAGCGTGTCTCCGCCCAGCCTACAATCGTAACGGCCCGATTCCGCCTCGGTCACGCCCATGATGACTAAACCCTGCTCTGCTGTCTGAATGTACTTGTCCGGCCTGTTTTCACAGAATAAGATTTATACGGAATTAGGTCAATAATTTACTGAAGTAACAACATGTCTATTCGGTTGCTCGTTAAGTGGGATACTTGCCTGAAGGTGACTTGATACTGGCCCTTCTCCCTGCTGTAATGATACCACGTGATGGGCGATGACGTCAAAGGTTCAGGTAACTTGATGGCGCACGAAAGATGAACCGCCTGACCCCACGTTACCAGCAGACGCTTTTTTGCTATGCAGGCGTCGCAAATGCCCGGTGTCGAATTCGATACGTCCTGAAGGAGCCTGCAATATTAACGCACCGTGAATTCAAACCCGTGCCGTTATCCTCTTATTTCTTTGAAATTTCTAAACTAGCTCCACATGTAAACTATAATTCAATTATCGTAACATCACAGCGGAATATAGTTAACATAATGCTAATTACAGTATGCTGAGTACCGGAAAGGCGGCAACTGTAAATTCCAACCTGCTCGACGACATCTTGTTTTAATAACTAGACCAACACGTGAACTGTAACCCTTTATCACATAACCAAAGCAAAGAATCGACTTAAAGTAAGAATACGAACAAGTGTAAATAGTAACTTGTTGGCTGACAATCTGCGGGTTGAGCATTTGGAGAACCAACTTACCCTGGAGCGTAAGGTTTGCACGAGTTGGATTCCTTGTCCCAACCGCAATAAGGATCGCGGACGCAGCGCAGGCAATTGTCGTAGCGCCCGTTGCAAGTGACCGTATTCACTTGACGTAGGCGATGGTCCGACGAGACGTAAATCGACTTGTGCTGAATCAAAAACAAAGCCATTCAATGAGAGACACCACAACATCTATTACCTTATCTTCATCAGTAACTAGACGGTTATTAGCATCTCTCTTATACTTAATTTTGTTTAGTATGCTATTACTATACTGCTATAAACTAATAGTAATACTGTAGGGGAATCCGTTGGTGGTTTCGGAGCGTTAGTTTTAGATGTTATTCAAAGTCTACCTTAGCCGAGAGCTCGATGAAACGAATAGGTTCGGGCGACGTGACATCGTAGACATCGAGCAGCTCCGATTTGGCCTGCTGCAGGGATTCGTCGAACCACTGGACCACTTTGTAGACTTTACCGTCCACTATAACGAGCAACGGTATATGAGACCCGGCTCAAATGCTAACCGCGTGAAGTTTAAAAAAATAAAAAAAAGGGAGAAGCGACTTTCTTACCGGTTCCAGCGTAGTATACTGTGTAATGCTTGTCGTCAGGGAAACCCTGCACACGGAGGCGTTCCACCACCAAACTGGTGAAGGTCACATCACCTTTGTAAAAGACTGGAGCGCCATTTTCGTGCGAGACGGCTTCGTCCATGAGCGGGTGGTTGCGAATAAAGTTGAGCACGGCATCTATGCAAAATCACAAAAGATTAACTTTTAACATTTGCGGCGTCAGTCTCTTGCTTACAGCTCGATTTTCAGTTAACTGCAATTCGTGCACACTGAATTTCAATGTAATTTGATACTAATTTAATTAAGAGTGTTTGATAATGACCAAACCTATGCAAGTAACGAATTAAAAAAAGACTAAAGTTTACAGTCTGCCAAATCTGTATCTCATTTTCAAAATGATTTTCGATTAACTAAATTTCAATCAAGTTTTAAATTTAACTTCATTCAAATGAATGTTTGACAATGACGGTACCTTCTAACAATAACAAAGTACCAGAAAATTAACTTTTACAATAAGCCGAGTCTGTATCCCATTTTTTAATCGAATTTCACTCAACTACAATTCATGTAGACTGTAATTTGAATAAAGTTTAGATTATAAGTTAAGATTAAGTTAGAATTAAAGTTAAGATTAAAGATAAGAATAGATTTCGATTGGACTGAATGTTTNAAAAAAAAAAAAAAAAAAAACACGGCAACACTTTTAAACGTCTCCATATTCTGCAAACAACTACAGCAACTCTCTTCTTTTTAAGAAACTTTACTTTACCGTAATTCAAACCATTCTCCTTCACAAGATGTAATTCAAATTAGTATGAAATCTTATGAGTCAGTTGCAGACTTGATCGTGTACCGCTGTCGGTAACCGCGAATGACATCCGTGACACTCGTTTTTTACATTGGAATCCTGCCGTTGCTGTAGCCTCGGCGTGCCTCGTGTCAGTATTTCCAATTATACGACTTCCCAATTTGGTTAAATACTCATTCTTTACAGTGTTCATTAATATAAACTAAATTATGGCGACATTCTAGGCTCCTTTATACACAATCGTATTAGTAATACAATTTGAACTTTAATATATATTTTTTTTAACTTTCCAGTTCAATTTTTATTTTCCATTTACTTATTTCGTATAAATCGTTGTCGGACGTATTATTATCGCTAACTGAAATACTACGAGTTTTCCCACGGATCCAATACTAAGAGCGACGCGGTTAACAAAGACGCGCGTCGTCTCCGTGCTTGCGCCACAATACGCCAATCTCCGCCGCGCGAAATTTAATTTCTTTCCCATTTGCCGTCGAAATACGTCTCCG
>JAIQCU010001417.1:0-25176 GCA_022114935.1 Leptestheria dahalacensis
ATATTGAACTTAATAATGAATTTGAATCACGTTTAATATAATGCCAACTAATACTAATTGAATAGAGAATAACTTTTAATTCTACATTTGGTCTGTTATTTAGGCACCGCGTTGAAATTGCTGGGGGTCTGGGACCCACTGTTGGCAAGATTTGGCGTATCGGACTGATGGGACAGAATGCAACCAAGGAGCGCGTACAACGTGTCCTGGATATCCTGGAACAGGGCTTGAATTATGCTCGTACTCATGCTCTGGGTCACTTGTAGGCCTTCCACGTCCACCCGTATTACCATAACCTCAAAACATTCCCCGGTTTCGTAGGACTCAGAGAAGTAAAACAAACTGCTCAGTGCAAAATTAGATCTGCTGAATAACACAAATAAATATTACGTAATCGGTTATTTCTTAAAGATCAATTTTTATGTCCTGGTGGAATTTGTTGAAAGTTTTATTTTTTTTCGGGGGGAGGGTTTATTGTGAAGTGTCGACTTTCTAAGGTTTTAGATTAAAAACGGCGGCCAAGGTGCGGCCAGGAAATCTGTCTGGTCGCAGCGGCCCCATTTGGCGCACAAGTTTCGCTAAATGATAAATACGGCGTCGCTGATAACAGCGTGCCTCATTCAGCCGGAGACTCCTCGCTGTGGTGGCTAAACATATTGTCAGATTGCAACAATAGAAGAAAGCGCGGATGCAAATTGGCCTGTCCTTTCTTCTTCATCTACCAAAAACAAGTCTTTTTCAAATCTTTAAACCGTTCCAGGAAATTTCATTTCTGGAGGTTTGATTTTGTTTGTTAAATTGATTGGTTCGAGTACTTGCCAAACTGCTGGAATGTAAGACAACAACCTTTGAATCGAAACTCGTAAAGCATGTGGCACATGGCCATATTGTAATTGAATCGAAAGCGTCGATCAGTGTCGCACTGAGTTTTAGGTTTCACTGGCAATTCTGGGAATCGGCACGAGGAAACCTTTAAAACTTGTCTGTGCCAATCAAAATGAACTGGCGAGGAATAAAACTGACTTTTCATTCTCCTCTCCTCTTAAATTTCTTAGTGTTACTAATTTCGAAATGGTCAAGCGAGACTTGCTGTGTACAAGGACAGACCGGAAGTGTCGGGGCAGGGAGTTGATTTATCCGAGTGTGTAATGTTGTTGGGAATGACGTCATCATTTGATGTGTGAGCGGGAAAACCCCCAAACAATTTACTCTGTTGAGCAGAAAATGCGACGTGTTATAACTGTAAAGTGCGCCACGCGGTGACATCATTACAAACCCAAAGACCAGTGTTTATTTTTCACGCCTACCCGCCGGCCGTTGGTTGTTAATACAACTCGTCTGCCGACTCGTCGGATAACCCAAAAAAATAAAAATAAAAAATCCCAGGAGACAAAAATAATTCCAGAAAAAATATGGCGTCATCATTTAAAAGATTTTTTAAAAAAAAACTCCCCCGCCAGGCCTCTTGTATAGGTTTCGTCAGTCAGTTGACGGCGCCATTCGGTGGCTAATATTGCTGAAGTCGTCTAGTGATTGACATGAAATTGTCGTAATTGTATCAGGATGTCAGAAACGTATATGTGTAATCCACACACTGCTTGTATGTGTATGAATATTGTCTATACCTATAGACAGATAGATAGATACATAGATAGATGGATGGTTGGATGGATGAATGGATTAGATAGATAAATAGATAGCTACATGGATAGATGGATAGATAGATGAATAGATACATAGATAGACGGATAGATAGATGAATAGATACATAGATAGACGGATAGATACATAGACAGATGGATGGACGGATAGATAGTTGGATAGATATATAAATAGATAGATACATGGATAGATGGGTGGACGGATAGATAAATAGATAGATGGATAGATACATAGATAGATGGTATGGACCAATATATAAATATATTGATGGATAGATAGATAGATACATGGATAATGGCTAGATACATAGATAGATGGATGGACGGATAGATAAAAAGATAGACGGATAGATAGATAGATAGATGCATAGATAGATGGGTGGACGGATATAGATAAACAAATAGATGGATGGATAGAGAGATAGATATAGACATGTAGAAATAAATGACAGTACATTATTACTTACTATTATTACATTACACGTATGGGTATTGGGTATTTCTGTTTGCTAGTAAACACTGATATACTAGCTGCTTTAGTAGCTCAGATCTAGTTTTACAAGATACTACTGTACGGCTAATACAGTCATCAATGAGTGTGTGTTCCATCTGCTAATTCAGTCGCTAATTTATCTGCTAACTACTCTGTGGAAGCGACTAGAAAGAAATTGACGTGAGAAACACCTGCCAGAAATGCGTCGACAACATCTTAATACTCCCAGTGCGGGTGACCTTTGAACCCGATAAGCTTTTGAGGTTACGGTCAACCAATTAGCAGTCAGTTTAGCACTGTGAGAAAGGTAGGTTGCAACTCTTCGCATATCATCAACCATTTAGAACGAATTAACCACCTGAGAGAATGAATGTTACCGTTGAATCCATTACCTTCTTTCAGTTGAGAGCCCAATCGATATTTCGATATTACGTGAATGAATCTTTGATTCTTGAATGGCTGTTTCCTTTTTACGAGTTTTTTGAAACAGGATTTCTTGCCAGCGAGTATAGGCCAAGGCTTTTCGACGTGCACGATGGCTATATTCGCCTTTTTGCTGCGTAAAAAGTCGTCAACTGGCCACTCCTTTTCCAGTAATAAAACATTACCAAGAGACTTTATTACGCAGAATATCTTATATTGTATATGATTACCCTTAAATTGCATACTGATAACAATAATGTAATGCTCGTACGTTTTTACATTTTATCTGTTGTGTGATTTGTCGATTGTATATAAACTTGTCATCATTTCCATATTGTACAAGATTGCCATATATTCGTGAAGATCCTAGTGCAAAAACTGAACGACCTACTGCTAACCATCTGCCTACTGGATTTGGGCGAATATCAGCAGTTCCAGCAGTTTCCTGTCTCCCATAAGCAACCATAGGCTGGAACCGTTCAGAGCTGCTAGTAGATAATGCATTAGGATAATACTATGTGCTCTTTATCGTTTAGTAATGATATAAGGCTTAATTTAAGAGAAGATCTATGTTTCTTGTTATTGTTGAAGAATTCCAGGAGCAAGTTGCGGGTGTGGGAATCTAGGGCGTTTATTTGTTTACCGATTCTCAACTGCGGACACTTTAACGTTTCTTGAGAAAATCTTTCCTCGCGCGCCTGCCGAAAACCTTCTTCTCCAGAAGCCTCCCCGTTTCCAGGAAATAAGCGGCCCGTGCGTCTTCTCCAGCAACACTGGAGAAAGGAGGAATGTTCATCGTTTATACCGCCCTTGTACAAACTTTTAACTCTAATTTATAAGTTAACTTAACTGCCCTTTCCGTGAGCGAAGTTAATGTGCGTATCTTTTAATTATTACATCATTGATAATAATCTAATTATAGTATCATGAAGTCTATGTCGAGTAATACATGGTGATATCTATTTGGATGATATGAATTAGAGAGTTACGGGATTGCAATCGTGAATGTTGATGTTTCGTGAGAAGTTTGACATCTTGTTGAAAGGTTGCCAACCCCACAGTGGAATGCGAGTCAAGCTTCTGTTTTTAGTGCCGCCCTAGGACTAGGCTATCCCGTGGAGATTTCACACCGATAGTGCGAAAAGGTAAATCCGTACCAACCAATTTTCGCCTCGTTCGGCCCCGTGCTATTCCCATTCGTCCTTCTTTTCTCTTCCAATTTATGGTTCAGTGGACCACCAGCGTTTCGTTCTACGTTTCCAATCGAACCTTCTCTCTTTTACATTATGTCTATTTAAGTTTTATCGATTTGAATATATTCATTACTAACTTGATTTCTTTTAATCTTTTTAAAATATGGGAATGAAAGAGGATCGGATGAAAAGAACCGACTGTGTCAATGGGAAAAGAAAGAGTCCATTGTCCCTATAAGTATCGCAAGTAATCCATTACAAGGAGAAGGCAGCGCTGTCTTGTTTGGGAAGTGTCTCTCTCTTAGGTGCTAGCGATTCACGATTCTGATAATTGTTTGGTAGTTTCTTCTCGTTACATTGTCCGTACTATTTCAGATGCAATTACGTATAATAGCGTATCCGTCTGTCTGTCTGTCTGTCTATCTAACTATCTAATCTGTCTATCTATCTGTCTGTCTGTCTATCTACCTTTTATCTATATCTATCTATCTATCTGTCTATCTATCTGTATGTTTATCTATCTATCTATCTTATCTATCTATTTATCTATCTACCTTTTATCTATATCTATCTGTCTGTCTATCTATCTATCTTATCTATCTATTCATCTATCTACCATTTATCTATATCTATATCTTTCTATCTATCTATCTACTTTTCTATCTACCTACCTATCTATCTATCTATCTGTCTGTCTTTCTATCTGTCTGTATCTATCTGTCTATCTCTCGGTATCTGCCTACCGCTGTCCGTCTATCTTTCTAATTATCTATCTATTTATCTATCTGTCTATCTAGCTACCTATCTGTCTATGTATCCATTTGTTCATTATATATTTCTCTCTTTCTCTTTGTTATATTTTTGTTACAAGATAAGTGTACAAATCATCATACAAGTTCAAGACAGGAAAATACACGGATGAAAATATTTAATTGAATATAAATGAAGTACTGGAACACATTCGTTTCGATCCTATTAATATCATAAATCATTATACAACGTTGCTTCCACCTTGATATAACGCTATAAAAAGTAAGGGGCAAAAACAATTTTCTTCAATCGAGATAACCCGCAGACAGATGAAAAGGCGAGAAAATGGACCAAAAACCGCCTGGCTATATACAGATTCGAGGTGTTTGATGCAGGTTCCCTGATGAAATTTCAGTCACATCACAGACACACAATCATTTTATGGATATGTGTTCTTGTGGCCGCGGAAAAAGCTCAAATAGCGATTCACAGCCGCGATACGCTACTTGCGGACATCGTGATAGAGCACGTCCAGATTTCGTTTACCTTTTTAGGATAAGCAACGAAAACGGCGCCAGAAAACTTCTGCTTTATTATTATCTTTTTTTAAAAAAATATATGTAAAATTTAAAATATAAAGTTGCCTATTTGCGCCTTCACACTTCTAGTTCAAAATTTCAAAAAAAAACAAGCTAATTATGGATTTTTAAAGGAAATAACAAATTCAGAATAACAGTCTTGGGACATTGTTAAGTCGTATATTACTTAAGACGTTAAACCTTAATGAACTCACAGTGAGAATCACTGAAAACTATTGGGATTTCCATGTTGGCGACAGGACTTGAGTTCCATATTCAACCGCTAGGTGGCGCTGCCGTTCCCCTTGCCTACTCCGGTTGACGTTAAACTGCCATCTATTGAGTAAGGCTTTACAAAACCTTTCCTTCTCCTTGATTATGGGATATTCTATTTTTTCTCGCGTGAAACGTTATTACGGCTGTTTAACAACAACTGCTGCGGGTGTGTGCAGCATACTTCAGTGAAGGTATTCAAGCCGTTCTTTTCGATTTACGCTTACGGTTGGAAAACAACAACAACAACAACAACAACGAGAAAACTGCAGTGAGACTGAATAATGAAAAGAGGTTTTATATGTCTCAAGAAGGAAAGAACAGTTTTATAATAGAGCGTCTGGGGGGTTGAAGAAAAGAAGAATTGTTGCCTGTAGAGTAGCTTGCAAGTAGTGTGGGTGCGCAGCAGACTCCTTTTGTGATCATCGAGGGAAAACAAGGAGAGGAAAAGAATAGAACGGTAATTGTTTTCTGGTCGGGGGCATATAAGCAAGTGCTATTTTGCACAAGTGTATATAGTAGGTGGGCAAGAGTACCGAGAATCGACAATCAGGCGGGAGGGTGCTAGCAACGTCTCCCCCCGCCACCAAAGCTGTCCTGGTGTGCGAGCGTTGCGCGCGCGCTGGCTTGAGTGATGACGTACCGGCCGGGCTCCAGGATCATCGGCGCCAGACAAAATCGAATGACCTCGTCGAGACTTTTTGCTTCTCCCTTTCCTACGTTTTATATTCTCTCGGCCAGTTTTTGTTTCTGGCTTTTTCTTATAGCCACTGCACCCAATCCCCCCAAACACATATCACACACATACGCTTATAGACGCCTTTCACACACACACACACACACACACACACACGCACTCGACTCTCTCTCTATCTCTGTCTTTTAAGGTGTTCTCACTGTGACGTAACCCCAAGATAGACGCTCATGCAGAGTGGCTTTTAAACGAGCTAGAACCTGCAAATCAAAACTGGGTTATATTCAAAAGAAGATGGAATTCATTCAGGAGCAAATGGCTGTTCGATGCTTGTCTGCATTAAAAGTTAATCGACGCTACCAATAGATGGCGCTGGTAAATCAAGCTGTTTGTCTTGCATACCGAATCCTCGAACACAGTTGCTTACGCGAGGGACTGTCAAACAAGCTAGAACATGGGACTCAAAACTATAGGTTGTGCACGGTCGTTCGATGCTTATTTGCCCAATGCAGTATTCAGCATGTCCCTAGTACTGAATCGCATGCTGCTACATGTTGTTCCAGTCAAAGCCTGGTATTTGACCGTAACTAAATTACTGACATCATCATAGAACACGATACAAAGGCATAGCCAGTTTAAGGTATAAGTAGATGGAAGTAGGTAGATAGACAGACAGATGAAAGACAGATTGATAGATAGATATAGAGTTACATAATAGACAGGTAGATGAAGAGATAGATCGATATATTGCAGAAATAACATACGAGCTTAATATCTAACCAGATGAGGGTCTCCTTGAAAAGCATACGTTCTGATATGTTGGGACACGAACTCTAGTATGAAGACGCCACCGCTAGATGGCGTTAGTCTGCTAAGATCTCTCATAGTTTTGACTTGATTGAATCCAGGCGGAGAGAAGTAGTATCACATTTGTCTTGCTGTATAAAGCTGTTAGAAATTCTGAGCTTAGCTGGATTAGCTTTTAGTACAGGTTCTGTTAAACTAAGTCAAGAGCTACATATATAATCTAGTCATATGTACATTGATGACTTGAATTCAAGTATCGCTGCAGGTCGAGGGTTTTGTACCTAATTTGCTATACGAGCAACAACTGTGTTGTAGACCTTTACATAAACAACATACTTATCAATTTATACTACCAATCATGAAACACTGAATAACTGCATAAACAGTTCAAGATGTACAAAACACGTGATTCAGTTACTCATTGACAACGCACTATTCTATTGCACATCACCATATTTAATGTTACCATAAAATAGTACTCAAATTTAACACTAATGATATCTTGTATAATATACAAGAAAGTTCTCGGTTCGACTGGTCATTTGTTGACAACGTCTAGCTAATCGGTTTATATCCCGAAACGGTACTACTAGAGTCGTGTTCTATTGTTGCCATGGATCGTACCAATATAGCAGTATTCGTACTAACGATGGAAAGTTAATAAGTATCTAAACTTATCTATTGATCTGAAACTAAATAGTAATGAGGTAATTAAACAGTACGTACTAACTCTGCTAAGTAATCGTATACTAACAGGAACGGAATTAACAAGCGGAGGAAAGAAAAAACAGGTCAAAGGTCAAGCTTTCCATTGATTTTTGTTCTGGACCGTGTCAGCCGCCGCCGCGCGGTTTATGTCCCGATGCGGTACAAGTAGAGTCATTCTATTGTTGTCACGGATGGTGTGATGGATCGGCCGGCTAATCCGCTGCTGACGGTCACCGTGCGTGACTCCAGGCCCGTCATTGAGGATTTCTGTCCACTTTGTCAGGTATGTGGCCTTTTGCCGTTTGTCAGCGGCTGTAAAAAAGCCATATAACACTCGATCGGGAGCCAATAGCCAAGAGAAAATAAGCCTCTCGTTTATATCGCCAGACACTCTCTTAGCCTTTAGTCGCATTTATTGCATATGACCTGTAGAACACGTCCAAACAGAAAAGGCGATTTATTTTCAATAAATGGTTGTTCCTTTGTATTCATGTATTCTTATCAGTCACCTTATAAAATGACAGACAAGTAATTATCAAGTAATTATCAAATGATTATCAAGTGATTATCAAGTGATTATCAAGCGATTATCAAGCGATTATCAAGCGATTAACAAGCGATTATCAAGTGAATATCAAGGGACAGTTGTCTGACGAATAGTTAGTTGTTAACAAATACTTATTGTATGGTTATAATTAAGCGATTGCTGAATTAAGTAATTAGCGGTAATTAGTTAAGTAAATGTCAAGTGATTATCACAGAATTATCAGCTGAAGGATTATCAAGCGATTGTCACCTAGTTTATTGAGTAGTTAGCCAAAGGGGTCAAGTAAGTATCAGAATAGACTGTCAGTGTTAACCAAGCGATTATCAAGCACTTATCAATTGATTATAAATAATTATTGTACAATTATCAGGCATTTAACAAGGGATTATCAAGTGACTGTTATTTGATTTATTAAATTATCAGTCAGTAGTTGTCAAATGATTATCATGTGATTAACAAATAAGGGTTATCAAATGGTTGTCACGTAAGTATTGCATGATTATCAGGTGACTAACAAGGAGTTATCAAGTCATCGTTACCTGATTTTTCAACTAATTAGTTAAGTCGCTGTTAAGTAATTATCAACTAGTTATCAAATATTAATCAAGCAATTAACACACGATTACAATTTGATTAACAAGGAATTATCAAATGATTGTCTCTTAATATAAATTATTGATGACTTTCTTAAGCAGGTTTCCAAAAATTAACAACTCACTATCAAACGATTATCAAGTGATAATCTAGATATTTTCATACCATGCGGAGGAATCCACGTTTTTATGAACGACGTCTTATCCGCGAACGCAAATTCCTTCATTCACAAATAACAATGAAGCACTTTAGCTGTTTGCTGTTCTCTCCATACAGCTTGTACAGTTTTATAAAAAGGGTTCTTGCTGGGGAAAACTTGATTGCTTATAGCTCCCACACTTTCAAAGATATAGCAACCCAAAAAATACCAAGTACAGAACCAAAGGTACTTAACATAACCACAAAGTTTCGTTTAAATCGCTGCATTAGTTTCGACGTAATAAAATCCTAAAGTTGACAAATTATCGAAATTTCTCATCATTGAGACCCCCTCGCTTCTTTGGGGTTCCAGACTGTACAAAGAGGCGCCACAAGTACCGAGTTGGGTGTCAGAAAAGGGCGGATTTCGGGCATAATTTTCACACGGCCAGTCCGAATTCTCAAAGTGATGGCATTCTTGAATGAAATCGAGCGGAATTCCTGTTGAAAGAAGAATTAGCTGAGGAAGGGGGGGTGTTAAAAAGACGAAGAAGAAGTAAAAGAGGGTATATTCCCCTTTTTTGGCAGAGATTCTCTTTTGAGAGGTTTCCATTCATTGAAACGGCGACGGTCAGGAAAGTGTACCTGCGCGTTTCGACACGCATTCAGCGACGCGCGGCTCAACCCGCCCAAGTCAATATCTGATTATCATACCGTAACCGAGAGAGGACATTTCAGCTGATCTATAGACATTTTTTCGGTTTCTCAATTTCCGACTATTTACTCTACATAACCAATTGCAGTTTTCTATTTAAAAAAAAGTTGATGATGTAAATTAGATTGTAATGAATTAAACTTAATTTGAATGTTGTACAATGGATTGATGATCGATTGCTGTAAATGTGTTGTAATGTAATAGTTAGCGACTTGATGACAATGTCATTTGCCTTAGATGTTCATCACATGACATACTGCAACAAGTTCAAAGAATATTCTCACGTGATTCAGATTGCACGGTAATTATCCGCGTGATGTATGTGTTTCACTTAAAGTTAACTATCGTTATCTTTAATTTTTTTGTTGGTAGTAAATTGGATGGGGACTTTTTGTGAAACACACGGCTGCGCTTTCTCTCCCAGGATTGTGGGATTAAAATGCAGACCCTGGGGATTTTTTTCTTTCAAAGCGTGGGAAAAGAATTAGCAAGTTGTTTTCTCGTTTTTAAATATTCGCTGTTGCACTTGGAACATATAATTCAGTAGATTCATTAAAAGAGGACCGCAGAAGGAATCTAATGTATCAAACACGTTAAGTTGTGTTGGCTCTGCTAGTCGGTAATTAGTCGCCTGCACTTTCTCTGTTACTTTAAATGTTAGCATTAGACTTGTGCATCTGTCTATCTTCCTATCCTTCTATCTATCTGTCTATATCTTCGTAGCCATACACCCGCATATCTACCAGTATATCTGTCTAGCTGTATACTATTTATTTATCTACCTGTCTTTCTATCTATCCGTCTGTTTGTTTACATATCTATCTGTCTGTCTGTCTGTCTATCTATCTATCTCTCTATCTCTCTCTATATCTCTGCTTATCTCTGTCTATCTATCTCTATATGTATCCGTCTATCTATCTCTTTATCTATCTATCTGTCTATCTATCTATCTATCTATCTGTCTACCTACCTATCTATCTATCTACCTATCTATCTATTTATCTATTTATCTATCTATCTTTCTACCTACCAATCTATCTATCCTACCTACCTATCTATCTATTTACCTATACCTATCTATATCTACCTATCTTTATCTATCTGTCTATCTATCTATCTATCTCTAGCTATCTGTCTACAGGCCAGCTTTCATTCTGCCAGAATGAAATTAGCACCTAGTGGAAAAAATTCCATCTAGTGGTGAAACGGCGAACTGCAATTTTGAAGGCGGTTGGAAGCAGCCAGTGCCTGCAAGAGCGCTGCTACAAGGGGGCAAGTGTATCACTCATAAAGGCGACTTATCTTCTCGGGTACTTTTCAGTAAGCTGCCAAACTAGCGCAGTTCCAGTCGTAATCCAAGCGCCGGTGAGAGCGTGTCAACTCCTCTCGCTCACTTTTCCCAAAGGAGATCCCATACGAACCTATTAGCATCGATCAAGTTATATTTTCTTAATCTGACTTTGAATCGTTCAAGTTTCTACTGTTGAGACAATTAGTGAAACGCGCCTAGTTCATCGAATTCCATAACTTGCTGGTAAGTGAGCTTTTATTAACCCTTTAATTTACTTATCTGATTGTGTATATACCTGTTCATTTTCAACGAATTGAATTGATTTGAAAACTGAAGGTTAGACGTCAGTGGCACATTTTTGGATTTCGGTAATCAAGTAGCGAAAACCATCAATCACGTGTTTTTACGATACCACTTTAACGCGGTAGTTTAGAAACTAATTGACATTTACGTACGTTCAGTTTTATGCTTATTTGAGCTATTAAGCGAAATGGCACCAGGATGTTAATACCAGTACTTAATTGCATTATGAAATATATATATATATATATACCTATGCACGTTAACTGTAATTCTGGTACAAAACAGTGTTGTCTACCCATCAATCTATCTTTCTATCTATATTTCCGTCTACCTATCTACCTATGTTTCTGTGTAACTATGTACCTGTGTAACTATCTGTCTATCTATCTATCTATCTATCTATCTATCTATCTATCTATCTATCTATCTATCTATCTATCTATCTATCTATCTATCTATCTATCTATCTATGTGTCTACCTATGTATCTGTCTGCCTGTCTATCTATCTATCTATCTATATACCTATTTATTTATCTATCTATCTATCTATCTATCTATCTATCTATCTATCTATCTATCCATCTGTCTATCTGTCTATCTGTCTGTCTGTCTATCTGTATATCTGTCTATCTGTGTATCTATCTATCCATCTATCCATATATCTACCTGTGTATCTGTCTATCTATCTACGTTACCTTGTATTATTAATCTTGTTATGTTTGAACTTGATATTCTTATACGGCGCTTTAGTATATTTACGTTACAAGTAAACACGTGTTTCCATTACTAACTCTCTACAAAATCCTGGTGGAAAAGTAATGTTTCAAGCATAATCAACTTTAATCCCTTAATTTAATTACCAAGATAGTGTTGAAATTCACAAGTTCCCCAAAAGCTGTAATTGGAAAACAGTGATGATTGAATTAACGAAAAGGGGGTTAAGGGAGAGGGTGATGGACCGTCGACACAACAATGGCTTTCTTGTAATTAGCGCCTTCTTTTGCAGGTGGACGGAAATGCGGGAAGCGTTGCTGGAAATAACCGCACCTTGGTGGCATTTTTGCGGCAAGTGCACCTAGTTACACGGACCACTGCAGCGTGTGTGTGTGTCGAACGGCAAAAAAAGACAATAGAGAGAGAGAGAGTCAAACAGAGAAACCAGTCAAACGCTGCTGCACTGAAAAGAGCCATTCAGAACAAGTGGACAACTGAACTAGAAAATAAACAACTGAATTATTCAAAACGGTGAAGATTTTAAAGACTTCAGGAAAAGGCGAAATGAAAATGGCGTCAACTTGGTGCGGTTTCAAGTCAACGCTGCTGCTGCTGCTGCTGACAACGTCACTACTTTTGGCGTTTTGCGTCACACCGTCGCTGGCCACCGTCGTCACGAGGAGATCCAACGTGAAACCGCCACTCATCGCCGAGGAATCCAGCAGGAAGAATAGAACGTCTGCCGGTAAGATCCATTCATTCCCCATTACCCAGATAGTCCCATTCATAAGTCCGCATATTCAGTACTAAAGTACCACACATTGATTGTTACGTATAGTTAACCTCCTTACATTATAGTTTAACCCAAATTAAACTTATTGTTACATCATAAATTTTTATGCAAACATCGTTACTCGTATAGTTTAAGTTCTATAAAGTCGGTAAATTTCTAGTAAAGTTTTCGTATCAGAGAGTACAGCCATATTGTATGAGCAAGATGCAAAATGGCACTTGATCGACATGATCAAATCATGTCAGGTACATGACTTTTCTGATGTTTGTCTAGTGATACTATCATGATATTGTCACTAGCAAAACTGCATCTTGAGTTTATCTTCATAGTATATCATCTGCATCAAATTGTCTTTCTGAAAATATCCAACCCAGCTGTTCTTGTCGAGTCGCACCAAATCGACTTGTTCACCCAACTCGACTATAGTACACGACACTTTTTTTCATGTCCCAAGTATTTTAATGACACTGTCATGATATTATCAATCAGTTTCATTCATTCGATACAGTACAGTATTCGAATCCGACTTTTCACGTCGAGTTGCATCAAATCCGACTCAACTGTCACTCAACTCCACTGTTAACTTATCTCCGATGACACAAAGGAGATATTGTAAAGCGGAAGGAAAGAAACAGGGAAGAAACATACATGGACTAATAATGTAAAATAGATATTATGTAAACATAGATATCATATCAATTAGGTGAATAAGGATAATAATAAAAATGCATTGGGAAATAAATTTCAAGGAAAGAGAGACATTCATAAAAACCTGAAAAAAAAATTTCGAAAATTTTTTTTCAGAGAAATAGAAAAGAACAGAGGCCGTGGTAGAAAATGAGAATCTGTTCCAAGGGTTGTCGGGAGGATAGAGAGAAACAGCACCGACAAGAGTCGAGTTGAAGAAACGATTCGTCAACGGCCACCGAGATGTGGCAGTGAAAAAATAAGCTCTCCTTGAGGAATGCAGTACTCGAAACTTGTGTGGATGCGGATCAAAAAGGGGTCTTTCCAAGGGACCTCCGGTTGTCCGCACCAAGTCATTCGTTATCACTTGATAAATACCCGCCTTTGCCTGTCATCAGTTGTTCGGCTGACATCAATCTCTTCTTGTGAGAACAACTTTTACACTAACTGATTTAAATTCTATCGTCAGAACCCGCGCATTCGTCTTCTTTTAGATATGTGTAGTGTAACTCGAGCTATAATCGATGGTACAAAAGCCAGCGATAAGGATAGAAAGTTTGATAGATAGATAGTTTCAGGTGGAATTGGTATTCGTCTTCTTTGATATGCGTTCTATAAGGGTGAGTTAAGCGGACGCAAGTAGCTAATCAACGTTATTCTGAATAGAATGTTTTTAAGTTGATAGATGGATGGACTAAGAATGAAGATGGCAATAGTAAATAGTAGCTACCTATCTATTTATCTATCTATCTGTGTATCTATCCATCTATTTATCTATCTATCTCTCTCTCTATCTCTCTATCTATCTGTAGATCTATCTCTATTTTTATCTATCTATCTATCTATTTATCTATCTCTATCTATCTATCTATCTATCTGTCTATCTATCTATCTATCCATCCATCTATCCGTCTATCCATCTATCTATCTATCTGTCTATCTATCTATCTATCCATCCATCTATCCGTCTATCCATCTATCTATCTATCTATATCTATCTATCTATCTATCTATCTATCTATCTATCTATCTATCTATCTATCTATCTATCTATACTATCTATCTATCTTTCGATTGCTAAACTAGGCTAAACGGAAATTCAGTCATGATAATCGTAATACCAAGAGGTGAAATATACGATTAGTTATAAAATATATTTTTGAGTTTATAATGAAATGTTGGTTATTTAATTAGAATTCACTGAACCCTGCAAACAGTTAGTACCAATTGCTAGTTAATTATTTATGTTATGATTAGTATGTATTTGCAATTATTAATTATAATTAAAACGGCTGTACTCAGATTGTTCAAAATCATCTGACATACATAAATTAATTAGCCACGTTAAAATAAATTCTTCTTCAATTAAGTATAAGTTATGTAATCAAGTATACGCATAGCCGATTCTGAATTTCACGAATAATACCTTCGTCCTCGTCAATACGACTATTCAATCTGTTTTTATAGCGCAGATAAACAGCCGCTTATCACTGCTCTCCACATAATTGCTAGTTTCAGACCGGCTGACTTTTATTCATTATTCATTATTTTAAGATGTTTTTTTAATTGGGCAATTTTTTGCTAATTTTTTCTCGCTTACTAATCAATTCTAACTCGGCGCCTAATTTTTTTTCATAAAAATAACTAGCCAGCTAGGAAGAGATTTCACTTAATTAGCGGGTTCGGTTTGACGCGCTGTCTGCAATTACCGTTTGCGTTAATTACCGAATAAGCCAAAGTGTGAAGTGACTCCGAGTGGAATGTTGAATGAAGTCTGGCTCAATTGAGCGCGTATAGACGCAAACGATGCGGCGCGGAAGAAGACGTGGCGCAATTAGGTGATTATAGTGGCAGCCGTTGATTAGCAACGTAGGTGCCTTATGGTTAATTAGCATATGCAATGAGAAAAGACAAGGAAGTGTGGCGGGCCGTATAGCCACTAGGAAGCTCTTATTATAATAAGTGACGAAGCCGGGGACTTTGGCTCGTGATCGCCTCGAGCTATTTTCAGTCCCGGCTCCGCGCGCTTTTGCAATTCAACCTTTTTGCTTTGTCTTTCTATCTATCTATCTGTCTAACTCTCGTGCCTCTCTTTGTGTGTGTGTGTGTGTGTGTGAAGATGGACAAACCCAGAATGGGGTTGGCAACCCTTTGTGAACCGTAAGAAACCAGTGAGATGGTATTTAGCGAATGAGTGTGTTGGTTCAAGTTTATCAGATGTGATGAAGATTAGTTCATACTATCTATCTATCTATCTATCTAACTCTCTTGTCTGTGTGTGTGTGTGTGTGTGTGTGTGTGTGTGTGAAGATGGACAAACCCAGAATGGGTTTGTGAACCGTAAGAAACCAGTGAGATGATATCTAGGGATTTGAGAGGATATTGACTCGCGTTGGTTCATGTTGACCATAGATTTCATGAAAAGTGGTTAATTTGATATGGGGCTGTTGACAGAAATAGTTTGCGATCCTTTAAACCAGTTGAAAGAGCTTATTTGTATATTGATGAACAAAAAGACGGGTATTATTGTGTTTTACATGTCTGACGGATTCATTATGAAGGCGATGGCTACCTTGTAAGTTCTATCTATCTATCTATCTATCTATCTATCTATCTATATGTCTCTCTAACTATCTGTCTATCCATCTATCTTTGTTCTATCTTCAAAATAAGTTTGATTGGTTAAACCTAGTGAGATGGTTAATGGGTACCTAGTAAAGTAAATACTTGATTTGGTAGTTAGTTGGTTCGGTTAGTATAACAAGAGAGAGTTTTGTTAGTTTTTAGAAGTTATAGCATCAACTTAAGTGATTTATTAGTTAACTATAGTTTAGGCGGTTTAGTTGGTTTAGTTAGCAGTTTCTTTTATGAGATAGTATATGATGACTATAAGTAGTTATTTCTTAGTTTGTTCCTAAGTCTAAGTTAGTAGATAGTAATTGTGTCATCTTACGAGTCAGATAAGCATTTTGCCAAGTTAATTGACTATTTCGCTAGTTGGCTAGCCTTCTTTAGTAGCTAGCATTTTGCTAGGTATCTAGTTAGTCTCTACTGATTTAGCTAGTTTAACACTACTTAGTAATGCAATTAGTAATTACGTGGCTATTCAACTGTGAGTAAGCATGCTATTTAGTTAATCGAGTACTTACTAGTAAATTGATAACTTTAGTATTTAACTAATGACTATAGTCAATCACTTAGTTAGTCCAACATGTTGTTGAACATTGCACAGAATCTAATCTATAATTGGTAATTGTTAGTTTGTCATTTAAATCAGTAGTTACATGTTCATTTAAATGAGGACCAGTTAGTCAATTAGCTAGTTAGTTAATTAGTTAGTCAATTAGTAGCTTTTGGTTGATTAGTTAGTCAGGTAGTTAATATACTTGATTAGCTGTATAATCAGTTGAGCAGCTAGTTAGTTAGCTAATTATCTGTGTATATATCTAGTTAGTCAACTATTTAGTTAGTCAACTATTTAGTCAGTCAACTAGTTAGCTGGTTGGTTGATTAGCTTCTTAGTTATAGGCAGCTAACATAGCTATTCAAAATTTTGCTAAGTTCTAATGAATTGCACTTATCCGAAAGTAAGTTTTGGACTAAGGCCAAAGAAACTGTGAAGCTATGGACTTGCTAGAAGGCTTTCTTGCTAACACACACATACGCACGGGGACATTCACGTTTTATCATCTTTTTATGTCTGCTGTGTTTCTTCCAAACCAAAATAAATAATAGAAAATAAGTTAAAAAAGAAAGAAACCAACAGAGAGAGAGAGAGAAAGAGAGAGAGAGGTAACTTGTTGCAGAATTGTGAATGAAAACGCGTGTCTAGGTGTGTAAAAGTCGCCCAATGGACGAAAGCAGCGTGAATGGACACATTTATAGTTTCAGGGGAGCGCCGCAATAAACACCAACACTTTTGCAACACAAAATGAATAGATATTCTTCAAGATAACTTTTTAAATAATTTACTTTTTTAAGTTTAAAGAATAGCTAACATTTCAAGGAAGGAAGGAACTTTTTCACCTTTACTTGTTAGTATTAATTTTAATTTTTAATGATGTTAAGTTTCGTAGTATTAAGTAGGTAATAATTTGATGAATATAATATAGTTGGTAAAGTAGTAATAGATATATTAAGTTTAATAGAATGAAGATTTAATGTACTGAATGTTTATCAAGGATATCAATATTTAAGCCTTTCTCACTCTCTGAACTATAAATCTATCCGTCTATCTATCTGATCTGTCTATCTATCTATCTATCTAACTGCCATCTGTCAGCATGTGCATCTATCTATTCATCTACACGTATGGCAGGCATAAGCTACCTATCTTACTGTCTATCTATCTATCTGTCTATCTATCTATCTATCTATCTATCTATCTATCTATCTATCTATCTATCTATCTATCTATCTATCTATCTATCTATCTATCTATCTATCTATCTATCTATCTATCTATCTATCTATCTATCTATCTTTCTATCTATCTATTTATCTATCTATCTATTTATCTATCCATCTATCTATCTATCTATCTAGTCATCTATCCGTCTATCTACTTATGTATGTATCTCACCTATCCATCTACCTGTCTACCTAACTATCTGTCTACCACTCTACCCCTACCTTCAGTTATCTATCTTTCTTATCTATCTGTCTACTCCTCTAACCTTTCTATCCATCTATCCATCTTTCCTATGTATCAGTCAAACTTTCCATGTCGTACTCAACAATATGGATCCAATTCGATTCCAATTCAGTTTCTCTATTGTCCATCCTTCGATTTAAGTTCTAGCATTGAACTATAGAAGAGGAAGATCTTAATAGTGCGAGAGTTGCAAACCCTGTAGTCGTGGATTGAATATTTGGCTTTTTGTGCGTGGCCCCGTATAATTTAGTCGGCATCACGCCCGGCACGCGCTTTCGTCCCCTTTACCTTAGATCCGTAATTTGATCAAAAGCAGTGCTCATCTCCTTTAAAAAACCATAAATCACAGACTCATTTTGACCGCATACTAAACAAGCAGCGTAACTTAAGGGTTACGTAAACCCATCCAAACCAACATTGGTAAACATCCAAACTAAGGCCATCAACTTTAATGAAATTTACTTTTTTGTTTGATAAAAGCATGAATTAAACCAGTAAATTAAACGGTGAATATAGAAACTTAAATATAATGTTAATTTATTTATTTGCAAAAAAATTCTTCGTTTCAAAAAAAATGAAAGCTGACATGATGGCGCCTATTTACAATGCCTTGCTATTTAGACTTTGGAAGAATTGCCCTAGGTCTGTGCAATATTCAGCTGATAAGTTATCACACCCGACTGTACATAACAAAAAATTTTACATCAAACTGGCGCTAAATTGAAAAAGAAGAAGAAAAAAAATACCCGTGCTGCGCATATTAGTATATTCGTGGTCAGGATTCTTGTGATTCTTCACAATTCTCCATGATTTTAAGTTCGTCAAATTCTTAAAGCCGTATATCCTATGATTCTGGCATATAGGGCACTGATCCACAAGATTCATGTGAATCTTGCCATTCAAGCGATCTTTAATTCGACCATCTGTGATTCTTGATAACTCTGAGATGCTGAATCTTGATGAATCTTGTATAATAATTCTTATCATGACTATTGGTGAACCTTGATGACTATAAATAGTGAAAATAAGAAAACCAAACCAAACGGGACTGTCTGTATAACAAAGTAAACTCAGTAGAGAAGATCACTCAATTCAACAGACTCAGCAGTTTGGATTATGATTCCGATATCTACCCTCTAACTTAGTATGCTGCAAGTTTAATTGACTTAAGTATAATTCTTGTTATTTGATTGATGTTTGCAGATTGTCAGTTTGGTAAGAGAACCTACGAGCTGGAGGAAACCTGGTTTCCGGATCTTGGACCTCCGTTCGGGACTATGTACTGCATCCGCTGCGAATGTATTGCAGTAAGTGGGCCTCCTTTATCGATTACCAAGTACTAGTGAAGTGCTGTTTATACTTTGATGCGGTTAGCTCTTCTGTATTCAAATAAGATAACTTAAAACATAAATTTCAACAGTCAGTTAAGAAAATCAGTGGTATCTAGGAGGCAATGTCAGTAGGAAACAAGCAATTGTCAAGTCAGTGTCAAGTATTCATCAAGTTATTATCACATGAGTAATGAATATAATCAGCAAGTAATCATTAACTGATTAGCGAGTAATCAACAACGTCTATCGCGTGGATAACAAGTAATCACTTCTATAGCAGTAATCATTATATGAGTAACGAGTAATCACCAAGTAATCATGAACCGATTAGTCAGTAATCAGTAACATCCATCACGTGGATATCAAGTAATCACTTCTAATTGCGATAAATTGCCAATCCAATACCAAGTGATGGCATGAGTAACGAGTAATCACCAAGTAATCACCAAGTGATCACCAAGTAATCATGAACCGATTAGTCAGTAATCAACAACATCCATCACGTGGATATCAAGTAATCATTTCTATACTTGCACTGAAAGCTTCAGTGTAAAACTCAGTTATACTAAGCTGGACATTGCCGACTAGAGTCAACTAGAGTTAATTAGAGTATTGCGTCATTGATTCATTCAGGCTATTCATCTTTACGTGTTTTAAGGAGAAGCAGATCTTCAACGGTTTAAGACAAAGCTCGACATAGAGCCGGACAGAAAGTTGTGAACCTTGTCACGTTGCATAAAATATAAGGTTTTCTCTCGTGCTACTTGTACAAGTAAGGATATAGCGACAACTAGTTCTTCACACAAATACATGTAATGGGATTCAGATGTAGAAAGACGAATAAGCCTCATCGTCATGTTGACCCATTAGGATGGACGCAGAATCGACACTGGCCCATACAAATCGCTCTTGACCAAAGCCACGTGAAAACGATTTGTTGTCTAATCGACTCTCTTGTAAATGTTGCCTCCTCTTGTCAATCCATCTGCATCTGCCATGAATTACCAAGTAGCCATCGAGGTTGTCTCTATAGAAGCGCTGTAACCTTTAATGACTTTAACTTGTTTTTTATTGTAATACTTATTTGTATATCTCATCGTCATTTCGATAAAAGTCATCAAATTTTCAATATATATTATTATCAACTTGTAACCATAAGTAATTATCAAGTATGTTAATTTTTTTTATTAAACCTACGATACAATAAGCTCATTTGTATAAATGCCATACACTGCGTGTGTAGTTGGTTCAATGGCCCTTAGAAGAACTATTACTGAATCTTCAAGTATGACAAGGGTTCATTCTATCTGTCTCCTGTCTATCTATCTGTCTGTCTATCTATCTATCTGTCTATCTGTCTATTCATCTATCTATGTTGTTATCTATCTATACATCAATCTATTTATCTATCCGTCCACCCATCTATCTATGTATCTGTCTATCTATCTATCTATCTATCTATCTATCTATCCATCTGTCTATCTATCTATCTATCTATCTATCTATCTATCTATCTATCTATCTATCTATCTATCTATCTATCTATCTATCTATCTATCCATCCATCTATCTTTCTACCTCTACTGTCATATCGTCTTACCATTTGTACGTCTTGTATTATATTAATCATAATCCTTATTACATATACTAAATGTTAATTTATTCACTTATTCATACCTCACACTTTTACTTAATTATCAGTTTTTGGGAGTTCTTTTCATCCGTTCATTTTATTGAGTTACTTAGCTCATTTCATATTTGCATTCTTAAAATTTATGGATGTGCATTCCATTATGAGTATTAGATTTTCCTTGTGCTATTCGAGTGTGATGCTGTTTTATGTTGCAAACCCTGACCAGCAAAAATGATTGGAATGTCGCTCGTTCCCACGACGACCACCTTATAGGAAAACACAGAATGCGGTTGATTTCACGCCCTCGTGAGCATTTCGCCCAACTGCGGTGGACCCTTTACATTGGTGTAATTGTTTCCCCAATCATTCCTTCACCTCGAGGAAGGGGCTCGCAACACTCTGAACTTCCAGTTTCAGTATCCTTATCCGATCAGTAACCTTTAATGTAGATATTTCAAAGTCTGGATCGATGAATATATACCATATAATGTCTATTTTTGATACTAATTAAGTTGTATAGGGCCATTACTGAGTGTTAATTGTATTGTATATCTGAGAAGAAAGTTGATAAAAACTTGATTATTACTTGATGATAAGTTGTGGGAAAAGTATTGATACATTTCCACCCAACTTTAAAGTAAGAAATTTTAGTTTTCAGTATATTTTATAAGAATCTGATAGTTACTTGGTGATTACTTGATAAAATACTGATAATAACATGATGAAAACATGACGAACCGATAAGTACTGATGCATTCAGTATCTTTGATATGGATATCTCAAACACCGAATCGATCAGAATCTTACATTAAGTGATGAGCGTCTGATACTACTTGAGCATTACTTGATAATAAGTTGATAATAACGTGATAAAATAATGTCAGTACATGGAAAACCTACTGGATGAGTAGTGATACATTCAATACCTTTATAAGTAGGTACTTCATATACTTCAGTTGATAAAAATTGATAATTGCTTGTTATATATTTGATAATCACTTGAAAATATCTTGATAAAAACGGCTATACTTAAATGCCACTGTATTATTCGCTTACATGTGTGTAAATCCTGTGTTATTGTTTCATAGGTGCAGAAGAAGAGGCGCATCACTGGAAGGACCCTGTGCAAGAACATCAAGAACGAATGTCCGAAACTGACGTGCGATGAACCGGTGCTTTTACCCGGCAGTTGCTGTAAAGTTTGTCCTGACGAGATTGCAGGTAAACATGTCTTTCTGTAATAGTCATGATTACTTTAGTGAAATTAATTACCTACTTAGATTAATTCATTAATATTAAGGTTAGTGTTGTTATCGTACGCAGTGTTATATCTTAAAATGCTATGTTTATGCTTTAAATATTTAAGTTTAGTAATTAAGTTAATACAGAACGAACTATACAACAGAAGTGCACAGCAGAGCTTACTTTCAAATTAGTAGAATTAAAATCACAACTAATTTACTTGTGATAAAAGATTATACGATGAGTTAAATAATTTTGTAGCGCTGTATCTAACATCAATACAATGATTATTATTTAATATCATTATTAGAATAGCTGCGAGAAGACACATATAGAGTTAAATAAAAGGATGACCGCCTTAAATGTTTACAATCAAAAGTTTTGACTGTTTCTGAGATGAAATAGAATTGCAATTAGCTATTATATGGATATGGCAGTCCAATACGATGACTTGTTTATACAAATAAACCATTATGTATACTTATAACTGATAATACATATTTATTTCAATGAATGCATAGTTAAGTAAGTAGATAGATGGATAGACAGATGGATAAATGGAAAGATTGAAAGACAGATGGATAGATAGATAGATAGATAGTATAGATAGATAGGTAGATATATAAATAGATAGATAGGCAGATAGACAGATTGAAAGACACATAGACAGACAGACAGATAGGTAGATAGATAGACAGATAGACAGATAGACAGATAGACAGATATATAGACAGATAGACAGATAGACAGATAGATAGATAGATAGGTAGATATATAAATAAATAGGTAGGCAGATAGACAGACTGAAAGACACATAGACAGACAGACAGATAGGTAGATAGATAGACAGACAGACAAACAGATAGATAGACAGATAGATGGATAGATGGACAGACGGATGGACAGATAGACAGACAGAAAGAAAGACAGACAGATAGACAGACAGATAGATAGTCAGACAGTCAGACAGTCAGACAGTCAGATAGACAGATAGACAGACAGATAGACAGATAGATAGATAGACAGATAAACAGATAGACAGATAGACAGACTGACTGACAGAAAGACAGACAGATAGATAGATTGATAACGGATGGGCAGTGCTAAACGCTATACGAGAAGCCCGACCGAGAGACGTGAAAGGTGTTTGAATGTCTCTGAAGGGACGCCAATACGAAGAATGTGGCGCCAATAAGTATCGATATTTCACTAATCCGCCGCCACAGCGACTAGATCACGTCACTTTGTATGGCGTGAGAGAATGTATCTGCCCAAGATCTCTTGGGCCGCCTCTCTCTCTTCAATTCCTCTCTGGCTGTCTTTTTCTTTTCTTCTTCTCCTTTTTCTTCCCATTCTTTTTTTCAATCATTCAATTTCAATGTTTCTTACTGTTGAATTTTTATTTATTTTTTTATTTCTGATTTCTTTCCCATTTTTAATTTTTTGAAATTTATTTATTTTACTGTTTGATTCTTTGGTCTGGTCTCCGGTCCTCCCTGCCTTGTTCTTTCACTCTGCTCCATCAAAGGACGTGTTGAATGAAAAAGGAGAGTTTCTATAGACGTGTATCTGGACAGAGATATCCATCGGGTTTTTTTCCGATCTTCTATACAAACAGTATCAAGGTTCTTCAACTGTATTGCGTCAACTAAAATGCTCCTCTTGTTCTATTTATAGTAACACGTCTGTTCAAATTCTTTCTCTGTGATTGTAGGTTAAGTTTTATGATAACCGGTTATGTTTGATGTTTTCATGAATAGCGGTGAATTTAACGAGCCAAGACTGCTGTACGCATACGTGTTATTCGAACTTAACTGAAATTTAATTACTGTTACAGGGTTACTTTATACTGTTTGCTATTCTGAATGTTTAATAGCTGTTAATTTTAAGAGCTGAGATTATAACATACTGGTTTTTGATACTGAAACTGATATGATGGGCTAAAACTGTGTCAGAATGATCGACTTTTAAAGGTTTGGCTTGTTTTGATAGGTTTGGGACCTTTAAAAGAGGACGTCTCAGTCAGCAAGGACAGCGAAGAGGACGACAAGCAGGGCAAAGGTTTTTATCCCAATTTTTTATGCTAATTTTTCTAACATCCACAGACTATATCCATAAGTATATTGTATAAGGTACTTATATTAATATACAAGTAGTACGATCAAATACTAACATGAAGATATCATGGTTATTCAATCTATCTCTTGCTATCTATCTATCTATCTATCTATCTATCTATCTATCTATCTATCTATCTATCTATCTATCTATCTATCTATCTATCTATCTATCTATCTATCTATCTATCTATCTATCTATCTATCTATCTATCTATCTATCTATCTATCTTTCTATCTATCTATACAAATAATAATTAATTTCATTAAGTTAATTACAATGAGTACGATAATGATGATAAGAATGTGGTATTAAGACGTGTTTGTATTATACAGCTATAGACAAGACTTCAGTATAGTCTTCAAAGGTTATAAATCTCAACTGAACTGCCCGTTTAAGCCACAATGGCAATAGAAAACCTTCCCGAAGGTAAGCCTCATTGAAAATGTGTCTGCGAGAAAGAAAAATAGCCGCTTGGTGTGTTTCCAAGCCGACAGACATCTGGAAAGGCCATTCCGCGTGCACACACAGAGGGCCATTGAAAAACAATGCGCACCAGTCAGGGCGACTGAACTATATGAATCACAGACTAATGAAAGGCGAGATACATGTACATATATATAGATATATACACTCTGGCGCAACAGAATGAAAATATCCCAATTAAGGGTCTCGTATAACAAGTAACATTTCAAACCTCTTAAGCTACACACTACGACGGATATAGCAGATCCAATAACAAACCCGGCCCGTTCAAAATTCAACGTCGTGTTTTGTTCGCTCATAACATTCTAGTGTGGCTATCCAATGGCATCTGAATGGAAGGGACACTTGG
>JAIQCU010001418.1:0-20906 GCA_022114935.1 Leptestheria dahalacensis
GTAAAAACGACCGGGCGCGTAAAAGTTCCTGTTCTGTTACTTCATGCGCCTGAAATACACAATATTCCAATACTTATCTTAGTTATCATAATTTATTACAGCTAATATCAAAACTAATATTTCCGATAAAGTTTTAAAACACCAACAGAATTTAAAGAGGGCACTGCATTTCCCGCTGTATATTAAATAACATTTACACGAAATACGCGTAAGATGCGCGTAAGTCTGCATGGACAGATATCAACACAATTACGTCATTCTTAAACATAAAAACAATTTGCACGCTTACATATTTTAAACAAGGAAAAAGCACTTGCAGTTTACAGATTATTCACGTTCTTTTGGGCAAAAAACTTTCCGACCAATGGCCAAACGGCGATGAGTACTGGCTGAAAGAGAGGACGTCTTTAATTGGTCCAGGCGCCGGCCAATACGCAGGCTGGGTAATAAACGGTTGCCATGGTGATGGGAAGAAGCCTCTCAAATCTGCTACCGGCGGGACCGGGTACCAGACGTAGCGCGGCCTTGGCGGGGTGAAATCGTTNTTCAGTCTCACTTATATCATATCTATACAACAATGAAAAATTTACTGTAACATTCACTTAATGTACTTCTGCAAACTGCAAAATTTTTAGGCAATGCGAACAACTAGCTTTGCTGATATCTAATTAAGGTTAACTTAAGTTAAGTTGGGATATAATATGTAGGACGAGAGGTGTACCGGCAGCGATAGGGTCAGACCGTAGATCCACGGCGAAATCGCGTTTTCCATGCGGGATCTCTTGGCTGGCGGCACAGGGAAATCACCGTGGTTCTGCTCATAAACCGCTGAACCGCTTCCATGATTCCAGTTGCGACCTGCTGATACAACAATAAATAGTTATTAGTTTAACATCCAAGCAAATTATAATAAGTACGATAGACTTACTTAAGTATAATGCTATAGTAATTAAAGTATATCAGACTTGAAAGATGATGAAAAAACAAACCTCTAACGGATGGGCCCATGTGAAACTGCTGCATTCTTGAATTAAGATCCAAGTTGGAACTACACTGATGATGTGCTTACAAGACGGTTGCTGAAGAGCTAATGGCGATCCTGGCAGAAATCACCTGCCTATAAATACGAAGAGCGAGGATTCCCAGAAGGATTTGCAACTGACCCTTTGAATGTACCGGCGTCAGCTGAGACCGCCACTGGTTCTTCAAAATATGACGGGGGATTAAGATAAAGGACTTTATCTCAATATCAATTTATCTTAATTTAGCATTAACTTTAAGTTATTGATGCGAATGAATTAAGCTTAGAATTCGCTTAATTGCACTTAGTTTAATTAAATTTAAATCAATTTGGACAGAACATGGTAAATTTCTAACCCAATTTGTTCATGTATGCTTAAACTTTAGTTTGATTGCGTGTTAATTGTATTTGGGCTATAAGTCATGCAGTTATATAATAAGTTACGTCAGTCCTAATTTAACCCGATGTAATTCGTTTATATGTTTGGTTAATGTGTATAAAAAATCAAGTAAATCCGGTCTCTTGTGAACAAGCTTCACTTTCGGGGTGCAAGGAAAGCTAAGGTCAAACGAGGTCAGGTTCCCAGCATTAGCTGCCTCTGTAAGCCTCTAGTGACCCAAGTTCTGCACAGCTGCTTTCTTTTAGCTCGCCGACCTTTTTTTTGAAAAAAGGACACCGCTTATTCGCGGAAGTCTTTTCCCGTGGTTAATGTTCAGTTAAAATTCACAAATGGAGTTAAATGATATATAATATATTTCTATCTTACTCTAAGATTTGTATTAAAGTAATTATCTACGAAAATGTTACAGAACTTTACGTGTTATCTTATTAGAATGTATTTAAGTTTTTCATGGCAATTCGTTTGTGAAATATAAACTTGATGAAACGTAAAATAAGAAATAATGCTTTTCTATAGTACTGAATGCTGCTCTTCAGCGCATTAATCAACATATTTAATGCATTTTAATATATCGTTCGGAAAATATCAAAATTTAAGATGGCATCCTTTCGCTTAAAGCACGTAATCCACTTCAATCGGCCGGGAACCTGCCGCTAGTATGCTGAATGCCACTAGTGCCTTATTTATATGTCGTACCGTTAAGTCCCGCTAGGTGGCGCTAGATTCGTTTGTTTTGATTTCTACCAGCAGACAAGCGTAACACTTCATAGTGTTTAATGTTGACTGAACACCGGCCTTTTAATTTTATTTAAGGGTTAATTAAGAAATAAACACATTTAAAGAATGCTCCAAAGCTTAAGCAGTAAGATTATTTCTCCTGCTGAGCTGCACGCTCAAATCTGGAACAGAATTAAAAAGATTCAAGGTCTTAACGCTTACATTACGCTCGACGAGAAACAGAGCGAGCTGGAGGCTCGAAAATCGACACAGAATTACGAGAAAAGTGAATTATTTTTCTCTGTTGTATGTATAACTCTTGATATGATAGAAATATCCTTAATAGATGTAGCGAGGAAGCTCGAGGGTATACCGATTGCTATCAAGGACAACTTCTGCGTGACGGGCATAAGAACGACGTGCGCTTCCAGGATGCTTGAGAACTTTGTCCCGACGTATACTGCCACCGTGGTTCAGCGGCTGCTGGATGCTGGAGCTTATGTAACGGGGAAAACCAACATGGACGAATTTGGAATGGGGTGTGTGTTTTTCATAATTAAATATCAAATAAAATTATTTCGCTCTGAATCATAACTTAGAATTTAATTTCATTAATAGTGTTTAATTTAATTTAATTATTTGCCTTTTTCAAGCTCGGGAACTGTCGACAGTATATTCGGCCCAACAAAAAACATATGGGGGCTGGATTCGTTGAAGGTAAAGTTATAATTTCTAACCGAATCTATAACCCTGCTGTAATCTTTTTAACTTCCTGTAAAGGAAACAGAAGACTTCCGGATAGCGGGAGGGAGTTCGGGAGGCAGCGCAGTAGCCGTCGCGGCGGGAACCTGCTATGGGTAGACAATAACACCAACCATTGTTATTTATTATTTTCTTTATTCCTTTATTCTTATTCTTTATTATTTGTTAATTTATTCGTTCTAGTTTCTTTAATTTTACTATTATTTTTTATTTCAGTCTAATTTTAACAGTAAGGTTGAAATGCTGTACTGATGCTGTTTAATAGTGCCTTAGGTTCAGATACGGGAGGTTCAATCAGGAATCCTGCCAGTTACACAGGTGTAGTCGGATTCAAACCGAGTTACGGAGTTCTATCGCGCCACGGGCTCATTCCGCTAGTCAACTCGATGGACGCTCCCGGGATCTTGACGCAGCGAGTCGAGGAAACTAGAACTCTTTTTGGTATCATTTCTATAAACAATCTAAAATTTCTCTCGTGATTTCTGCTGGACATATAATGGGATTCATTTTTGCGAAACTACAGATATCGTCAAAGGATGTGACCCGAAAGACTCCACGACAGTTCGTTTACCCATAATGAAAAGTCAAATTGAAAGCAAGTCGGTTAAAGGTTTAAAAGTGGGAATACCGAAAGAATATCACTGCCCTGGACTCTCTGACGAGGTTAGCCAAGCATGGGATGAAGTTGCCGATATCTTGGAACAAAACGGGGCCGAAGTCACACAGGTATTCAGATAATCTCTACAACGTTGAAGATAGGTAGTAAGATAGATAGTTAGATTGATAGGTAGATGGATGGATGGATTTGGTAATAGGTAGATACATGGATAGGAATAGGAAGATGGATGGATGAATAGATATAGAGATATGTAAATAGAAATAGGTAGATAGATAATTATAGGGTAGGTACGTAGGCAGGTAATTGGTGGATATATAGATATTTCTATATAAAGGTAGATAGGTGGATAGATAGATAATTACATTGATGGATAGATGGATAGATAGTTAGATAAAGGTAAAAAAAGGTAGATCGATAGTTATAAGGTAGGTACGCAGGCAGGTATATAGATAGTTAGGTAAAAAGGTGGATAGATAGCAAGGTGGATACGCAAACGTAGATACGTGGATAGAAAGACAGATTGATAGTTACATAGTTAATATTTTCTGTAACTAAAAAAATATTACCGGCGTGTTCTTAACATTTGGTTCAGGTTTCTCTGCCACACACACAGTACTCGATAGCCTGCTACTCTGTCTTGAACCCGTGCGAAGTGGCTTCCAACATGGCGAGGTATGACGGACTGCGGTACGGTTTCCGGGCCTCGGGGAAAGAGGAGGAAAGAGGCGTGGACGCCCTGTATGCCGCGACAAGATCTCGTGCACTCAACGACATCGTGAGGGGACGGATATTAGCTGGCAACTATTTCTTATTAAAGCGGTTTGTAAATTTCCGTTTTCATGATAATTAACAATAGGTATAACATAGCAACACACTATAAATATAAAAACGAAATGGTAAATGTAATTTGTTCGTATTGTTGTTATCGTTTAGAAACTATGAAAAGTACTTCGAGCAAGCCATGCGGGTTCGCCGACTCATCGCGGACGACTACCTGCGAGTGTGGGAGCAGGGCGTCCAGGTCCTGCTGACTCCCGTCACACTCAGCACGGCACCGTTGTATTCAGAGTTTAAAAAGCTGGACCCACGAGCTCAGTCAGCGCAGCAGGTAATAAATTTACAACATGTAGATGTGTGGTCAAAAGTTCGGTAGATTTTGTTAGATAGAAGATAGATAGGTAGATGGATAGGTAGTTAGAAAAATAGATCCATAGGTAGATGAATAGATTGATGGAAAGGTAGATAAGGCAGATAGATATGCTATCGTCTAACTTTTAATTTTCCGTCCAAATAGGACTTCTGCACTCAGCCTGCGAATATGGCCGGAATTCCCGCCGTTAGTTTCCCAGTAAAGTTGACCAACGAGGGCCTGCCGCTAAGTCTGCAGCTAATGGCTCGCTGGCGGGACGACTACACGTTATTAGACGTCGCCGAATGGATTGAGAACCAAGTGAATTTCAAACATTTAAAGACTGTGTAAAGTTGTGTTCAATAGATTTTTGTATTTTGCTTATCATCATTTTGAGTGTGTGTAAAGTAACCAGAAAAAAAACCCAAAAGCCTACTGTAAAGTGATCACCAAGATGTGAGATTTAATAGTGACATATCCTTCGTTCTTTCTTGTTTTTACTTCAATTTCTTGCCACCTTCGCCGCTTTCTGGGTTGTCACGCCATACGCGGAAAGTGAGCGCCGTGGCGAAGCTGACCCACGCCAAGTAGGGGACCAGTAGAAGGGCGGCGGTCTCGTTCACATCCTTGAATGTAACGATGCAGGCACCGATATTGGCGACCAGCAGTAGAATCTCAGCAGTTGCCTGTGAAAACGCAAATATTAATCAAATCAACATATTGTCATAAAAGACAATGTTCGGTAACCACTTACGAGTCCCAGCTTGTGCTTTCCAAAGAAGATCGGAGTCCATGCCCAGTTGAGAGCCAGCTGCGATGCGTAAAGGGTCAGTGGGAGACGAGCCGGCCCGTCGAAACCATTTCCGTCACGCCAGACCAAGTACGACGCGTATCCCATACTAGTGTACAGCGCGGTCCAGACGGGCGGGAAAAGCCAGTTCGGAGGCCTCCAGTTTGGTCTGTTGAGTTTCTGTCAAAAAAGATACAGAATAACATGCAAACCCCATTTAACTTGATGATATCTTGTTAATCATTAACATCTACCAATTATATAACCAACGACAAGATCCAAATAATTAGTTAAACGCAAGATGTTGGTTACCTCATACCACGTCGGGATGTTATTTTTCGTAATGACACTTCCAGCAAATCCACCAAGGTTTGGTAAAATGCTGGCGAAAACCGCTGACCAAACGACAGGCATTTCGTTGGCTTTTTATATTAAAGACTCAGGATGCCGGTAATAGACTGGTGCGCCTGAAAACTATCTCAGTCGACAGATTGGAGTGGCAACGGTGGTCTACGCACAGTATAGAGAGAAACCCAGTAATGAAACTCCCTATACCTCCCATGTTAAAAAAGCGGCCCCTTGAACTGCGCCACCTATACCTGAAATCTACAACCACTTTAGCCTGATTGGGTTTCTTCCACACCGAATAAGTTTAAAGTATTTTATACGAGGACTGTCTTACGATTTCAAAGCGAAACTTTGTAGTGACATTCAAGGTATTATGTAATATTCCCGGACCAAATTTCAAGTGCCTCATTGTATTACTCACCGAGATAATTACAAAAAATGTAATCAGTTTAACGCCGTGTAACATGCTTCTGCCTTAACCGATTTATAAACTGTCAACTGGAAATTAAAGATTTACATTTACTTTACGGGACGTGAAAAAATCAATACTCTCATTTTGTTTATACGTGTGTTATTCGAGTTTAAACTTTTGATGGCGTAATGCGGCATAATTTCGGGGCCTGCACGGTGAGGGGTGCGCAACCAAAATCAAATAATGATATTAAAGTAAAAAACGCCTTAAGTTATACTTCCTTTCTCTTCGTGTAATACACTCAGTATTTTCCTTTATGGTATTTTGTTAATCGTAATGTATTTCCCAGGTCGTATTAAGTTCATTGTTATAGAGAGGACTAAAATGGTGAATAGGGTTGCTGACTGACGTGATGCGGTTGCACAAAAAAGGTTGCAACCACGGCAAATAGGCAGCACGTATGCCCAAGGGGTCCGTAACTTGTCTCTAAGGGTGTGCATTACGCCTGCCAAAGATATCAGTGGCACTATCTGAAAGTAAATTTGAAGGATGGGAATTGGATATATTTGGGATATTTTCCATAAGACCGTACGAAGATAACTATGAACTTGCTGAACCCTTGCATATGGTTAGAGGCCGTAGTCTTTAAACTGCTCTAGGATGAAGACAAATAAAATGAGGAGGTTGAATCTTACACATATGTTAGAATCAGCGATTTCACACAGGACAAATCTAGTAGCAAGTTATTTCGTCTAGGCAGACCGGAGATAATTGCCTTCAAATTATATCCATTTTTTCGCAATATTTTGAGCCGTTTACAAATGAGAACTGTGTAACTAATGTGAGCCAGAGCTAGCACCCATCCAACTTGGCGCTTTACGTTTCATCAACTTCTTTGCAGGCATTTAATTATTACAAGTGCGTAAATTTTGCGTTCATGTGAAAGCTATGACGAGTCAAACTTAGTTCAAGTATTGAAGTATAGGTGGCACTTTTCCAAGGGGCCGCCTTTTTAACGGAGTTTCATTACTGGGTTTCTCTCTATACTGTGGGTCTACGTGCCGCTTGTGTTATCACTGTTCATAAAGCTACATTATATAAACAAAACAGCCGCCAGTTACGTAAATGTCATATCGAGTCTTCGAAACGCTGCCTAGCGGCTGCCATGGCAACCAGAATACATTTGCCGGTAAATCTGCTATTTTACTTGCTGGTTTTGGCACATTAGCAACGGTTGTAAGAATCTTGAATTTTTATATTGCGTAAAGTTACCAGTAAAAGTACTAATCTGTAGTACTATACTTTATTCATGAACGGAACAACCACCGATAGGATCGCCACCTAGCGGTTGCTATGGTAACCAGAGGTTTAAAAAAGGGGCGGGAAAACTGTTGCCTTGCAAACCTTGTAACTGTATGTAATTAATCATTAAACATATTATATTAATTCATCATATTATGTAATCAATGTTAATTTTGTTATGTTTCGTTTTTGGCAACCTCAGCAGTACCTTGTAAGATCGTAAATTAAGGAATATGTACTTCAAATTACCATTTAACTGAATACATATATCCAATGCCACACGGGGAAAAATCAAGATGAAATTCAAAAAGTAAGTAAGTTTCAGTCCAATAAATTGGGTAACCAGGATTTCCTTCTTTGAATCTCAATATCCGTAGCTGTCGTAATTCCTTAAACCGCGTGGCTGCTGCTGAATGTCGTTCATGGCAGCGCCTGGGTTCCTATTCAAGGACGAGGATCTTGTTGGAGGAATCGCTCCAAACTGCTGCTGGGTTAACGGATTGCGAGATGCATCCTGATGCAGTTGGGCATTGAAGTTACCGGCATATGCTCGCTGGTCAAATCTAAATGAAATCAACGTATATTCTTTAATTACAACATATTACTGATTATTTTGTCCTGCTTAAATTACTTGAGTTAGTATTAGTTCGTTAAATTCTAACCAAGATCCTGCGGTTTACACTTGCGATAAGATAACGCTTGGTACTCGAATTTATCGTAATTTGTGGGATTACAAAGCGGCTTATTACGCCCACCTTGACGCTGAATGACCACCTACTAGAACTTTCTTGATAATGATAACATTCCTGTTTTTAACGATACAATTTGGAACATGAAACGGATATTGCAGGTTTACCTGTCGTCAACCCGGGCCCGGACCGGAGGGTATTGCGTAAACCGCCGTTCGATATCGTCATAGACCGGTTCAGGATTCGCTCTTCCGTTTGTGTTCTGGTGGTGATCTTTACCTTTGATTTTCTTTTCCAGCCTTAGAAATTGAAAAATCGCTAATCAATTCAATTTGTGTTGATAATACATTTTAATTCATTTTAAAAGTATAAAAATAGACAGATAGATAGACGGATAGATGAATGGATAGTTGTACAGGACAGCGAGCTAGTTGCATGGATTGATAGAGAGAGCAATAGAGAGGTGGATAGATATATACATAAACAGATTGGTAGGATAGATATGGATAGAGATAGGTAGATGGATAGATTATATACAGGTCAATACATGAACAGATAGACAGATTAGATGGGTAGATATATAGGTAAAGAGACGAATAGATTCATAGGTAGATAGAAAAGTAGATGGCTAGGTATAGTTTCTATACACAGATTTATAGATAGATAGACAGATAAAAAGAAAGGTAGATAGATAGATAGATAGATAGGTAGGCAGTTAGATAGATGGATAGGTAAAAGGTGGATAGGCAGGGTAGGCAGCTTCTTATATAGGAATTAGGTAGTATATATAAGATAGTTCGATAGTTCGATATAGATACCAACGGATAGACACACCATTACCTGAAATTTTACTTATTGGTACACTTGGCCATTATTTATCGTAACATCTATCGTGATAGTTCATTCAAATTAATATCATTTCCCTCATACTTATCAACGACGGTCACAACGTAGAACAAGAAGCATATAATGATGAAGATGAGCCCGCCGAAGACTCCAGACAGGATGTAAACATCTCGTTCAACATGTTCAGCCAATGTCTTATTCGGTTTTTTGGGATGTATACAAATCAACCAGTTAGAACTTTAACATGTTAAACGAATTAAGTTAAAAATTACCGTGGTTTGATTAAGTCTAGTTTCCAATGCAGTGATGTTAAGGTTACTCATTTTCAAAAATCAGCGATTTCGATGATCAAACAAATGATTCCCCCCCCAAATTCAGACGTCTTACTTTCCTGAGACGATACGAGAACCCACACTGACTTGTCTGTTAGCCAAGTTCAACTAGAAAAAGAACTAGAAACGTAAGCAGAGCAACCAATTACGCCTGCGCAGTTCCGGTCCTTTTTATCTAATCTCTTTTACTAAGGGATCGTAAAGTTGCTTGTGGGATTACGTATGTTATACGATCCGGGTACCTTTTTCAACACGGGTGTATTTATATCCGTTGAGTAAGAAAGCCACTGAACTGATAATACCGAATTCTATGGGAAAATTCCAGTGTTAAGTCTTTCAAGAGAAGCGCTATAGCCAAGATCGACTGGGTTCTAGATATTCGAGTTTCCCTACAAGGTTACTGAGTTAACAACAGGATCAGTTCGACTGTGTTTAAGGGTTTACTCGAAATCCGTCTTCGTAATGTGGAAGAGCTAGGTGAGCTTAACTCATGAGAAACAATCTATCCGGTAATATGTAAGACTTAGTAATATGAGAAATCTAGGCGAGCTTGTCCGAATAGAACTGTCGTGTTGAAAAGAAGATGTTGGAAAGATCCACAGACTCGCTAATGCCGAACTCGACTCGGGTTTAGACGCTTGAGTCACTTTTAAAGGTAGCGCAGTCAAGGTAGGTTTAATATGAGAAGCTAGGTGAGATTAGCTGATGGGAGTTTAAGCGTCGTAGGGGAAACCTTGATAATATGAGAAAATCTAGGCGAGCTTGTCTGAACGAAACTGTAGAGTTAACAAAAAAGTAAAAGGACTAGAGAAGGGCTATTGCCAAGATCGACTGGGGTTTAGACACTAAAACACCCTTTAACAGGACGTGCCGTTAAGACAAGGTCAACACGAAAAACCTAGGCGGGCTTATCCGAATTATTGTCGTGTTACAAACACGATCATGGTAAGGTCTAAATAATTGGCGCTACTGCCAAGATCGACTGGGATTTAGACCTTCGGATCAATTTTAAAGGTAACAGTTAGGACAAGACTAATATGAAAAGCTAGGCGAACTTGGCTTGTGGGTGCTAAGCCGTCGTTTTATTAACCGTTGGTAATATCCGAAATCTAGGCGAGCTTGTCCTTATTAAAAAAACCATCAAATTCGCCTAGAATTTAGCGGCTGTTCATAATACGCAAACATAGACGATTTTAGCATCCTATTCTAAAACAACCAACCAGCAACCGAGGAAAAATGTGAAACGTTGGTTGCATTCCAAAAGCTAGGCGAGCTTGTCCCCTTATCAATATGAATAGATAAAAACTTATATTTTATCCTACGTGAATGAGATATCTTAAACTTTATTACTACAAAACCCCAACAATGACAAAAAAATCCCTCAAACTCCAAGTTGTATTCAAAAAGCTAGGCGAGCTTGTCCTTATCAATCCAAATTGAAATGGTTATTCTACATAATAACAAAATCAGTGCAAGTAAACTTGTATGTGACATATTAAAACCTTATTATTAAAAAGGCCCCAGTTCAACTACAAATCGAAATTTACCAAATTTCTTGTTAGATTCAAAAAATCACCGGCACCATTTGGAATCTGCACCAATTAACAAAACAACATTTTAAAAATAAATCCAAATTAAAAACTAAAAATCAATTTGTATCTTTAAAAAAAGGCAACGACTTTTCGCGGGTATTCAGCTTCCTCCCCGGCCCCGCCCCAGGGTCGGAGGCGGGGCCTGACGAAGACCCCAACCCCAGATTAGACCAATCAGGAAGCACCGGATTCTCCGATACCGCTCCTGATTGGTTGTCCAGCAGGGCCGAGATATCGGGTATCTGCGAATCGGCCGAGTAGGTCGACGACACCGAACCATCTGCGGCTGACAGAACCGGCGTTGGGTAAACGAATTGCGGAAGGATCGGCGTAGGAACGAACAGCGCGTCCAGATTCTGATAAACTTTGACCATCTCGGGCCGGTCTCGTGCGTTTTGCTCGGCGCATTGGTTACCGATACGGAGTAGCGAGAAGAAGATCTCGCTACCGTCCGGCGGTGCGTAGCAGTCGCGTAGGGGAAGGGTATCGTCGGCGGCTTCCACGTGATCCTAGCGTAAGATGTGATTATTAGGTGAATTCACACGATTTACTGCGAATCCGTCTTTTTTTATGACAAAAATATTATTTTATACGAATTAAAGCAAATGATTCGTAATTTTTTGTACTGTTTTAAAATAAATTTCATATTTAATATATACAAATTTAGTAGTTCTTATTATTGGATATTTACTATCGACTTTATTTAAATTCTGGTAACCGAGTCTTGTACTTTGAGATACTGGTAACTCCTAGCGGGATCGTAGGCGCGCAGTCCGGTACACAGTTCGTAGAGGACGATCCCGTAACTGTACGTGTCCACCTTGACGGAAATCTTGCGGCCGCGGAGGTACTCGCTCGGCAGGTACGGTTTCGTTCCATGAACTCGGCTAACCTGCGTTTCCAGTTTTCATCAAATTACCTTAACACTTCTTCTTCAAATTCAATCATATTTACTATTTTCAAAATTGTACTAACATGAAAGTTAATACTAAGTATACACACTTATATACATTAATTAATAATAAGATATTCAAAATGGTACATGTGACAGCCTACGTGTTATTTTGACACATGTAATTAAAACAGCTTCTAAACTGTAATTAATACAAATAACTGTCAAATTCTAGTCAAATCAGAGTTAATATTAAAATTTCCAAATATGTATTTTAAATTTAAACGAGTAACGAACCTCCATGTGAGTCAGTTCAGACTGGGGTCCTTCCCTAGCCAAGCCAAAATCTCCGATTCTCGGTTCCAAGTTGATGTCGAGGAGGATATTGGCGCTTTTGATGTCGCCGTGGATCAAGGGTTTCTCGCCGGTCGTGTGTAAGAACTGCAGGCCTCGTGCTGTGCCCCGGGCGATGTTTAGACGCTGTCTCCAGGTCAATGGCGCCGTATTCTGTTGGGAAAATTAACTTAACACTGAAAATTTTATTAAAATTAAACGTTAAATCAAACTTAAATGACATGAAGATTATGAGTTAAGCAGAAATACAAATTAAAAACCAATTTAAAATCAACATTGAAATTTGAATATAAAAATTCAAGTAAAAAGAAAATAAATAAACTACGAAAAATCATTAGTATTATTTTCCTGTCTGTTAATCACGTAAATTAATTCTTTGATTTAACCCAATTATATTACGCGTTATACTATTGATTGTGTTATACTTGTCTCCGTAACAAACGGTCCTCTAGGGATCCATTAGGCATGTATTGGTACACCAGACATGGATTCGATCCCGGTTTGAAGCTGTAGCCATAAAGGGGCAGGATGTTATCATGGCGGTAGGAATTCAAGATGCGAAGTTCTCCGGTGGATTGCTTCAAAGGAATGAGATCTGCTCCATCGAACCCTTTCTATTGGTAATTGGCATTTAGATTAAAAGAACAAACAATTAATTCAATTCTTTTAACTCTTTTATTTCGATTTGCAATCTTTATATGTAATCGGTAATCTGAATTGTAGTTAATACTAACGATACTTAATTTAGATTATAAATAGTACAGATTCATTACAACTGAATTTAATCAACTGCATGTTGTTAATTATAACGTATAGTGAATACCAATTCCATTCGTTTAATGGCGACTTGCGTATTCTTCCACATGCCTCGAAAGACGGTCCCAAATCCACCCCGTCCAAGCAGGCACGAGGGATCCCAGTTCTGCGTGGCAATCTCGAGTTCGCTCAGTTCGATATGGAAGACGTTGAGAGCAGCGAAACTGGCCACGAGCTCCTTAAGTACGGCTGTAATAACAAATTAAAAATTTAGAAGAATAAAGCTAGGGTTAGAATATAATGAGAAATCATCAAACCCGTGTTATCTGTTTTTGTATTAGTCACTGCAGGTTTGGTGGCAGACGTTCCTCGTTGCGGGTTGATGTTGACCTGCGAAGTGTCAACAGTCTCTTGCGAATCACCTCCCGAGGCTTCCCCGCTGACAACGACTGATTTTGACCGGATTGTTCGTTCGGGGCCAGAGTTGTTTAGGTTGCAGGGGTCGATTACAGGTTTGCAGTCTGCAGCCGGTCCTGTGCGCGTTATAGCCTGCGTGTGGAGTAGATCAAACGTTTCAAACGGATGGTTGCCAGTTTCGGTTAAAAGTTAAAACCTCGTGTTTCTGCGATCCTGGTTTGGTTATCTGCAGCTCCTTTTCAAGTAATTCAGTCAGGTTGCACTCGCCCTGGCGGATCAGTACGTGAAACCTCTCTTCAACTGGAAAACAAAAACAATAGATGCATTAACAGTGACCGAACACAACATAATAATGCATGTCACCATAAGGTTTTAAGATTTCCATTGCCTGGTAGTGCTGCATTTTTGACAGCAGGATGAAAAGCTCCTTTACGGTATGGTTCTTCTGACCCCAACGTTCCAAAAGATTATTTGTCGGGCTTTTTGATTTGGCCATTTCCTGAACTTCTTGGTAGGAAAACAACATGTGAACGCCCGCTGAGGAGTAAATTGAACACTCAGCTCTCCAGTTAACAGGTTAAGGATGCAAAGGTGGTAGTTGTTACCGAGTTCCTCCCATTTCCCGTCAAGGTCCAGTACTTGGCACAATCTTCGGCGGGGAAGGTATGCGAGATTATAGACACGGAGCTCGTCGCTGCCATTACGCAAACCCGTGGCCATTTGTGTTAAGAAGCTGTTGACAGATGCTAAAGAGAATTTTGAGAAAAAATATTTTTTATTTCATACTTGTTTTTGTTCTTCACAGTGAAACCGCAATCACAACTTAACAAGACGTATTTTCATGTATCGAAACATTATATTTATTAAATGATACCTGTGTCAAAAAACTGATTACTATGTGAGTTTCGTAACTCAGAATTTTTCAAAATGAAGTTTGTCTTTTCCGCAGAGGAAACACACGCTCTTCGGCTCTAAGCAAGTTGAAAAGTATCCGTGGCTTGCACGAGTTCGTCTGCTACAATGTTAGAGATAGGAAATGGTAGGGAGCTCCCTACCATTTGTTCCCATGTTGGCTTATGGCAGAATTCAAGCAGACGACGCCGTGCAAGCCAGGTATACACAAATAATAACATACTTTTCGAAAAAGAACCGCTAGGTGGCCTATCCTTGGGTTTCACTATCCGCATGGGCCCTTTCTCAGATCTTGCAACGCAGCTGTGTTCTTAGGAGAGCCATTGAAAACAATGGGAACATTGAACGGAGGCAAAGCAGTATTTATTTTATTTGTCAACACATCACCACTCACAGCATTTTAAAGCTCCTAAAAGTGTTTCAAAGTATCTTTCTTAAGTTTTTACCGAATTTCAACTATTAGCAAGGCATATTGCTAAAGATTTTCCGTCCAAAACCCGCTCCCCCCATGCAAAACACTGTAGTGAAAGTGCCGAATCCTAAGACCATGGCGGCGTTTCGCAAGGGAAAGCGCACGTTGCCAGGTCTGGAAAAGGGCACATGCAGACAGTGAAACCCAAGGATACGAAGTCGGTTAATTTAAAAAAAAACAAGTGACGCACCTGCATAACTAGGCACTCGTGACTTACGTTACACTAATGAACCCTGGTAGCAAAGTGCCTTCTCATTACTGCAGCGAGCGATAAATGTCTGCCTGTTCTGAATTGTTTAGTGCTAAAATTTCATTTAACTTATTATTTTGGAAAACAATTAAAGTTTGCCGCTTGGTGGCGCTGAAACTTGTTTACGAAATTCTGTAACTGGTGCAGACTGGCACTGGCACTGTGGCCCCCAAACAAATCCTCCCGTAACTTTAAAGAGGAAGCACACCTGTGTAGTCAAGCCCTTTTTTTCCCCCGTCAACCTTGCTTGGTACTGATCTCCGTTTAACTTTGCACGGAATTTAATGGTCGGTTTGAAAAACCAAATTCGAGTCTCGAAGACTGGTGACAGTCCTGTGATTAACAATAAATTACCCTGGCCTGTGGAGCTTCAAGTTCCAGGGAAACAAGGTAATTTTCAGGATTGCTTGTTGTTGCTAGGCAGAGCTTTTACCATCTGTCAGCTGCTTTCTATTCCGCCCCATTACCACTCTGACTAAGCATAACCATTATTTTTTAACTCAGGGTCGGTGGCCATGGCGTCAGTGCCTCAAGGTATGCACGCTGCCAGAAAAGTGCGGCAAAACATGAGCTTACTGGAGAAAAACGAACACCGAGACAAGGGCTGGAACTCTGGCGTCAACCCGCGCAACTGGCAGCAGTATCCTTGTAACGAAACAAGTTGAATGCCCTTGGCTATGCTTTAAGGACCTAATCGTTAATTGTTTTTTCCACAGCTTCCGAAAAGCAGTTGACGCAGTATAGCGAGAAGATGATGAACTCGATCTGGGGTCTGTACAATCGCTATTCCGTGCACAACTTCAAGAGCAACACCTCGGGAGGTCAGACCAAGTTCTACCAGCAGTCTGCTTAAGAGGAAACTTAAAAGCTGGACTGGCTGTCACTCATAAGACTTGTTCTCAAGAGTGGAATATATCGACTATATCGATATACCTGCATAAAATGCAAGCCTTACAGTTATAATCTTTGCATCTAATAACTTAACAAATGCTTTTGGTTTTGGGATCCCTGTATCGTGATACAAGTTATTGACTCTAATCCGTGTAGCCGAAATAAACGAATGCATTCTACTACCTGCTTATTGCTTTACTTGCGGTCATGTTACTCCGAACTACAATTAACATAATTCAGTTACGCTAATAAACTATACAAATTTTACTAAGTATGCCAGTAATCTTAAACAACGCAATCATCTTGATTTCAGAATCATAAAGTTATAAATGAAAACATGGTTGAGATCAATAATAAGAACTGCAAAAGTTAGTTCCGGAATAAACAAGAAGTTGTAAAAAGGTCGTGTCGTAAGCTTATTTTACCAAGTGTGTGAATCTAAGAAAGGCTACGTAACAATACAACGTAATATGTAAATACGTGGCGTATAATTTAATAATTTTAATAACGTAAAATTTGGCTAAACTAACAAACTATTTTAATTGATACTCTACTAGTGCATAAAGTACTACCAGTTCTACACTCACTATTTTTTGGCAATTATATCTTTGAAAGCTTGGGTGCCATAAGCGATTAACTTTTATTTAAACAAGAACCCTATTTTATTCTTCTAGATTGTACTCAGTTGAGTCAACCGCAATAGAAAAAAGAGCGAAATCTCGAGTCGACTCATTTACGAGTCTGTTTCGACCGACCGACCGACCGACGACCGACAGACAGACAGACAGACCGACCGACAGACAGACAGACCGACCGACAGACAGACAGATAGACGGACAGACCGAGAGACAGACAGACCGACAGGCAGACAGATCGGCAGACAGACAGACCAAGCGACAGACAGACAGACAGACAGACCGACCGACAGACAGACAGATAGACGGACAGACCGAGAGACAGACAGACCGACAGGCAGACAGATCGGCAGACAGACAGACCGAGCGACAGACAGACAGACAGACAGACCGACCGACAGACAGACAGATAGACGGACAGACCGAGAGACAGACCGACAGACAGACAGACAGACAGACAGACAGACAGACATACAGACAGACAGATAGATAGACGGATTTTCGTTCGTTTTGTTCAACTATTATCTATTTATCGAAACTCGGCATAACCTCGTAAGAATCTTCAGATCATATAACGGTTATCTAGCTCAACGGTAAGGCGGCGGACTACATCACGAATTGTTCAATCCACGGGGAAGTTGGGAATTTTTTAACTGTCCTAACCGGAAACTTCTGCATTTTTCCATCGAAAATCTAGCGTCTTAACCATTCCTAAGATGAAGGAAAAGTCAAAAGTCAAAGGAAGATTTCCTAAAACTCGAGTGACGTGTAAAAGGGCCTATAAAGACGGCATCAAATCAGAAGAATCGCAAAGGGAGCACTGAGGAGGAGGCAAACAGGAAGTTGGGCAAACGACCGAGACCCAAATCGTTCGATAGTCCAACGTCTCCCAGTGAGGCTGGCGTTAACGAAACGGACCGTGTTTCAGTAGAACGAACATTCTTGTCATTTCTACAAGGTCAGAGCACTCAGCAATACCCTGGAATCATGGTTGTCTATTCCTTACCGAGACAGTAAATCTTCACACAACCGCAGAACACGGACATCCTGAAGACTCAGTTTGGGCAGGACCGCTAAAAGTCGAGCTCCGTTCTCAAGGCACAACCAAGGAAAGCACGATCAGCGAACACATCCTGATCATACAACAGGGAGACTGAGAGAAGGATGGAAACTATTTGGTAACATAAAGACCTGTTGAAGGGTTTGGACAACTTAGCATTAGTGTAACACATCACTGTAGTGATTCACCTGATCCCCAAAGAAGAACCCATATCGGTCATCGACTGGTAATTCACTTCAAAGCAGATGGTGCGAATTAGCTAATCAAATGAAAGAAACAAGAACATGGATTCGGTAATTGTTAACTTGGATTCTCGCGAGGAATCAGTCCAACTGAATCAACAAGGTTACATCTATGAATATTGCCGAAGGGTCCTGGTGGAGGAATTGGTGCAGTCCTTTTTCAAATTTAAGGGGGGTCCTTTAGTAATGTCTTTTAACTCTCAAAAGAGTAAGGACGAAATGGAGTTCATCGTCGAAGAAGAAGAGGATTGTAAGAAACATTGATTCCTATTTCGAGAAATCGGCACAAACTTCATTCCTGGCATTATTCCACCAGCTTCGGATTACACCTGCCAACAGAAGATGACAAAGGCACTGGTGTCCCTCAAAATTCTAGATATCACATGCAAGAATCTAACAATATTAGGTGTCTCACAAAACGCTGGCGTACGACCTCACGTAAACCTAAACCCGAAGAAGAGCTACTAGTGTGAATAGATCAGTAAAGGTCAATCTCTCTCTCTCTCTCTCTCTCTCTCTGTTTATCTATCTGTCTATCTATCTATCTATCTGTCTATCTATCTATCTATCTATCTATCTATCTATCTATCTATCTATCTATCCATCCATACCCATCTGTCTACCTTCTTATCGATTTATCTATCTATCCGTCTATCTGTATAATATCATATTAAATATCAGGACGGAATCAAAGAGGCAGCATACTCGTCGAAAGTGGAACGCTGTTGCCAATTTTGGAGCTTCCCACCGTTGCCAGGGAAACAACAAATATCAAAGTACCTTGTAGTTATTTAAATTTTACATTCTCTCAACTGAAATCATTTAATTGGACTATGAATCCCATTCGTAACACGTTACCGAAGCGAATTGTCGAGTCCAACGAACAAGATACGATTGACGAGGAACAAGAATCGTCGGTTGTTCAAATGGATGGGTATTAACTAAACGCACGCATTTCCAGACGTCAATTCAACTTCAAACACCTTCAACAGGTATCGATACTCGACTCCTAAACGGTTTATAAAGTGGTTGTTCGTTCAAGTATTTCAGCCGTATTATACTGTTGCCCTGGCAAGGAGATAATGACTGCAAACTACTTGAGAAACCCCGATGACGTTAGAAGTGCACCTCGAGCAGATAACACACGTGTAAACTTGCTATTGCATGCGCTTTGTTTATTTGAAATAATAATAAAATAAAATAATAAAATAAAAAAATGTGAAAAATACTGCCTCATTGGAGATACGTAAAAAAGGAAATTTTCGGACCTATAAAAATCGTATCACGATAAATTAAAGAATTATTTTCAAGTCAAGACTTGTACTACAGGCAAGAAAGGCTTAACCCGTAAACTGTCACTTCCTTCACACGATAAAAGGTATAATTAACTGCTAGAGGAAGTGTATTGTTAGTGTTCTCACTAGTTTGTTTCGTAATCAGAGTCTTCATTTCGGTTACGCGATCGAACGACAAATTCGGTTTAGACTCATCGCCGACTGCAGTCTTCGGAGAGAGTCGACTGCCTCGATTCCTCGAGTTTGAATGATTCTGACTGGCACCACTGGTAGCTTGCCTTGGCCCTGGAGGTATACTGTTGCCATCCTCGCGACTCGATCTCATCTCTGGTGGACGTTGTAGGAGGAAGTACGGTTTGGAGCAAAAAAGAGGGTCCTGAATCGCGGGAAAAAGGTTGTAATTTCTAACTTTTATGATTTTGTTTTGGCTAAACTAACAAACTGATTTCCGTGAAACTTTAAGAGTGCATTAAATACTACTAGGTATACTTCCAGCATTTTTTGGGAAACTTTGTCTGTGAAAGTGAAGGACCAATAAGCAATAAACTTTTACCCAGCAAGAACCCTTTTTACAGCTCTAAATTACAGCGCTGCACAGCGCCTCGTTTTCGTTTTCATTGGACGACGGGATCACCTCTCGGATTTGCCCTCGTCGACAAGTCCGGACACCGAGCAACAGCAGGCAAAGCAACTGGATTCATTAAAACGGAAACTGGAGCAAGTGGAGCATTTTCACTGGCAGCAGAAAGCTGAAGTGAATACGAGTCAGCAAGAGGTCAAACACGTCATCGTTAAGATTCAGGAGGAGCAGGCGAGACAAGCTGTCTGCATCAGAGAAGAAATGAAGCTAGGTGTATCCCGTCAAACTGAACAGGTATTTTAAGCACAAACCAGAATATAAGAATGCTTTTGAATGTGTGTCATCCTGTGGGTTTTCAAGGATAATACACTATTGTACCAAAAATAACGGGTTAGACTTTTAAAGCTCTGAAGAACTTGCAGTTTACTACATTCGATTTTGCTATTAATAGTAAATAGATATGTTTCACAGACACATACATACATGCGTATGTGACACGTTACAGTCTTATAACATGATAAAACGTTGAACTTTGTAGCTTCCTATCTATAAAACTATCCGAGGAAGTTGACGAATGAATTTCCCATTTTTCAGGTAAGAAAGAGTGATAGTTGAAAATTATTGTGAATGACACGTTCCTTGTAATAACTGCGAAACAGTGTCTCCTCTTCAAAATAATTCATCTGAAATTTTCAGACGGGTGTAATACGACTTGTTAAAGATCAGTCAGTGAACACATCTGTCTTAAATGTTCAAGTAAGTTAACGTTAACGACGCCCATATACGATTTATTAAAACATAATCTAAGAAACAAACTGCGTTTTTGAAAAAAATATTCCGCGCTTAAATGTAGGATTTCTAACAGTGAATCTATAGGTATGTCCGATTCCATGCTTAACACAGTTCGTTTCCAAAGTTGTTCTTTGTCCAAGTCAATCGTACACGATACTACGGCTAGTTGGAACTATGATGATTCATACTATCTCCTAAATGCTTTCAGATGACGGCCGATACCGACGCAAAGTTAAAGTTAAAGAGATTTTATTTGTCTCCATTGCTTAACAGCATGGAGACATATTGTTCACTTTTTTCCACTTCATGTTTTTTTTTTCTTTTTTTTCCCCGTTTTTCTCCCCACCTTTTCAAATTCCCTATCTGTTTCTATGTTAAATCGTTGTCCTATCTCTTAAC
>JAIQCU010001419.1:0-21084 GCA_022114935.1 Leptestheria dahalacensis
CTTTCTCGCTCGGGGCTGTTAATAGAACATTCACCTTTCATTAACCGGTTCGTTTAATTACGTTGCGCGTTATTCAAACCTAATGTATATTAGATTACCAAATGTAAGAATACCTGATATTATCATAAGCATCTTGCGATATCGATATAACACAGTACTATGTTATTATTGGATGCCATTACTGAACGAGAGTGTAATTAGTGTTTAAATGTAGATAGAACAATTATAGTAGTAGTACACTATTACACTATCACATTATATGTAAAACAGTTACATGTATACAGTAGGATTCGTCAGATGAATAGATCGATAGTTAAGTAGGTAGGTAGATGGAGTCAGATAGATAGATTGATAAGTTGTTATATTCTATGAGGGTCATATTTAGTGTTCCATGATCATATTCGTAACTTTTTAATGATAAATCATATTATCTTGTCTAATTTGCAACCACCATCACTATTTTATTAGCACTTACTACAAAACTAGTTGAACAATGTTAAATAGTAATAATCGGTACAATTAAAATGATTCTGAAATAACTCATTAGTTAATAGTATATCCTGATTGTTTTAAGATTATTGCTGTTTCTACTCATTATAAGGACGCTTTTACATTACGGTAATATTATATATGTATTAGCTTTATTTATATTCAGCAATTATGTTATTAAAGAGGAAAATAAGTGAATCTTACCCGAAAAAACTACCGAGACGAGCGCGAAACCCAAGACAACTGCTCCCAAGTTCTTCATGATTGCGGACAAAGCTGCTTCCTTTACGATAGCCTTCCTCTGTGTGGCTTGGTTTATCACTTACCCGAGCGTTTTAGTTCAAATTTTTATCGTGAAGAATTTTGAGCCTGCAGGGATCATTTAGATCATAAACCCCTGGGGGGGACTTATGAGGTTATCTCTATATCCAGCACTTATCTTTGATGTGGATTACACTACGGTTTATCAAACTCGATGTATTTGTCTTTTGACCCATGTCATAAAATACCCTCACTGACCACACGGGGAGTGTGAAAACAAAGAAAACTAAACTTGAAATAGTCTCTTAGTTTACTTGAGATGCTGCTGAAACCATAGCGCCGTGTTGATGTAAACGTCCATCTCAACGGGTACTTTCGACAAGGGATGGCAGTCGTCATACTGGAGCATTCTATTATCAACAACAATGAATGGAGAAAATAACACATTGAAATAAATTCCAATTTCTGATGATTTTTTCTTCTTCAATTTTTACAAAATGAGATTTTCACTCACTTGACTTGCTTCCCGTGAAGTTTCAGAGCTCGGTAATAGAGCATCGCCTGAGATGGTGGTACCCGGAGATCGTTCTTGCCAACCATCAGCAGGGTGGGAGCCTGTACCTGCTCGACATACTTGATTGGAGAATGGTCCATCATCTGGCTCACAGTGGGCGCGTTTAGTGCACTTTCCAATTCACTGCCGGTACCCTGCAAAATTAATAATCATAATAGTAATAATACAAATTATAATAATAGTGACAACTACGATAACAAGGGGAAAATATGATGGATTTCTAACGATAACAAATTCAATAGAATATGCGTTTTTTTCTAATACGACATGCAAAAATGAACGCGGAAAGGCAGCAAACTTACAAGATTGGTCGTCGCTAAACACCAATCCGCGATGTCCGTTTCGGTGAACATGGACCCTATATCAATGACCGGGTTCCGTGCGACTACGGCCTTGTAGAAATCCGGATACTGGCCGCTCAAGTGCGCCACCAGAAATCCACCGTGCGACCCGCCGAAGAGGACGACTCGATCACTGTCCAAGAAGTTGAACATCTTGAGCGTTTCAAGGCACGCAGTGTGGACGTCACCAACATCCTATTAACAATCAAGATCATTAACATATTTGTCATGTCATATGATAGTCCTAATACTTCATAGGTTCGTAACGAGTTTAATGATTCGATTGCGTAACAGTTCGTAGAATACCAGCCGAATATCATATTATATTATATTATATTACAAAACTTGTATGGCAATCACCCACGTATTGATTTTATTCCTAAAAAATTAACTCAATAACAGGTTTAAGAAGGATAAAAGGATACGGTCAGATTCATCTGAAATCTAACATTTTACATTTGACTACCAGTAGTGAAATATCAGTTATGATAACGAGATACACAATTAAATTATAAATGTAAAATAATTGGTAAAGATATAATTATTTGACCTCAATTAAATGCAGAAAAAACTTTAATTATATTTTCAATATACCCGCGATTACGTTTTATATTGGGATCTAACGGTGCGACTTCGGTTTTATCAAGTTGCAGTTATCGAGTGAAACGCAACTAAGACAAGTGATAATGATCACAGATAATAGCATACATAGCAACAGGGCACCCAGAAACTCTTAAAACTGTAAAGGCTATTATTATCAAAACAAACTTTCAACAGCGCAAGACAGACTTATCAAATATTATGTACAGATAATATTTATAATGACATAGTATTTACTACAAAATAAACTGTACAGGTATTTAATTAAAACCCAGTAAAAAAAACAAGATTGCTCAAACATGTTAAAGGTTGTTATTATCATGCAAACTGTTAACAGCGCACTTCTAATTCACTGAATGTCATTCATCCATAACATTAATAATGCGGATATTTTGGTTTTATGGTAATTAATACAATACAGGATATAATTATATTTGATATCTATGTTATTAATTATATTAATATTTGATTGATTTAAACTGATATTGGCAATAATAACAATAATGTTAATTATAATATAAATACCTGCGATTTTATAAACTAAATAGTGCATAAATATGTTAATTAATGGTATAATACATAATACAACATACAATTAAATTAAGTAGTCAATAATATTAATACTGATGCCGTTACTGAACAACTTACAATCTTAATGCTAATAATACCTGAACTCCGACATTGCCAACCAAGGTGTTAAGCGTCTGATCGCCAAACCCGGTCGATCCTCGATAGTTGACCATAAGCACGGCAAAACCCAGTTGCGTGAAAAAGTAAACCCCCGCCGAGAACTGGTCCGTGAAAGACGAGTGAGGTCCACCGTGAGGGAAGACGATAAGCGGAACGCTGCCCGGCTCTTCACCCAACTCGGCGTCGTGCACTAGAGTGGCCTCGTACTCCATGGAAGCATCATTGATATTGAATTGCAGGTTGAAAGCCAATAGACTCGATCCCGACGGAAGTGTAGGCGCCTGTCCAATGGCCGTCCACTGAACGGCCTGCGTCGATGAGGTCCTGCCCTGGGCGTGTCGGATGGCAGCCGGCTGGATCCTTCCAATGTGTAACGAATCCGGCAGCGTCAGTGAGTAGCCGGCTAGAAGAACGATATCTTCGCAGACGTCAAGGACGTACCCGCCGGTACAGCCCGAAGGTAAAGGGAGTTTCACGAGACGGAAAGGCTTTGCAGGATCGGTTCCTATTCAGGATTGTTACTATTATCTTAGATTTTCATGTTTTCATGTTCGCCACCTTTTAAATATCCATAATATCAAACGTAAAAAACGTAAATAACAGAACTTAAATCAATAACAAAGCAATAGCGTTTAACCAGAATACCGTCTTTCCTATTACTTTAACACATATTGTTGATTTCAATAATGATAATAATCAAAATAACTGACTTGAGTTTTAATTCACATAATTAAATTACAATTAACCAGAAATATAGTACGCATTAAGCTGGTTTGCTGCAGTCCATACGTATTTCGTAAAATAGTATACCTAATTGTGCTGCGTAGCTCTGTACTGAACTTCTGAATGGGGTACTGAATACAAGGGTCTGACCATCGTTACACCAGCACCGGTCTGGTAGGTTTTGATCGTAAAAACCGCGAAAGTCGTCCAAGGCGCTTTCCGGCACCTGTAAATAAACATTAAACAAATTACCCTTAACTAATAACACATTATAAGTCAAATAACTAATTCGTTTTTCGATCTCTAAATTAAAGTAATTAATTAAATTTAAGTTAATTCTAATCGTTAAAAATCAAACATTATTATCATTATAACAACGTTAAATACTCTTCGATAGTTTAATTCGATTTGTTAATTTTAAAAATTAGTTAGTTCATCTAATTGGCCCGTTGCTTACACTGAACTGACAAATGCCATCAGCATTCAGCAACGTGAATTTCTGCTCCTTGTGATGCGGTCCAAAAGCTGCGGACGTCAAGAAAACGACGCCATCTCCGGCAGGATTGCATCTGGGCGAAGCTGCAGTCGAATCATCCTCTCCGTACCATTCTGCGAGAAAGCATTTTAGACGTAATTAAGATTATATTAAAATATGACGTAAATATCAAGACTAGTACTTTATGTCTTTATCCTCTTACCATACGGTTACACTTGGAATTACGTAAGAGATTATTTTTTTTCTAGTTTAACCAGTACCACTCTGCGTATCACTCTTAATATCACTTTATAATATAATATAGTATAATATTTGATTAACAATAATTTAGTGTATCACTCTTAAATATTTAAACAAATATCTTACATCAATAAATCAAAACAAAGTATTATATCATGTAGTTTTATTCGGACAATTTAACACTAAGGTAAGCCCATCTATATCACCGCCTGAGGAGAGATAGCGAATTTGTAGCAATAAAATATATGCGTGGGACCTTGATTCCATTACGATTACACGTGAGTTAACTCTAACTGCACTTAACTAGATCAAGATTATCTTATTTTTTTTTAGTATGATCAATATGACACGAGGCCTGCGCACCTATATCACCGCTGCTCAGCTTGATGCGAAACAATTTACTGGTCCTATTGGAGCAGTAAATGGCGCCCAGCCGCCTAGGTTTGTTACTGAGGGCCACACCAATCAGGGATGCGCCCTTTGAGGTCCACGTCACTTGACGAGGGCTCCATTCATCGTTGAAAGGATCGATGACGCGGACTGGTTCGAATTTCCCTTTACCTAAAGAGATCTTTGTTTTGTAAACGTGAATGAGATTTCCACCCCTTAATAAGGGCCATTGTTTAGACTTGCAATCAGATAATTCATTTAGTTGACTTGCTGAAAGTTTATAGATTTCGAAGTCTTTGATCTATGCCCTGTTAAATTTACGAAAAAACTGAAATCCAGGAATTATAAAATGTAAACTAAAGCTTGATTTGAATTTCGCAGGTCCAAGGGTGATTTCCCATTTTACCTGGTTGGTAATCGACATCAAGAACACATATGAGAGGCTGGTGCTTTCCTTGTAACTGTTCTCCCCAGTCTTCCAGGTACTCGTATTCTGCGCCCTGGTTCATTAGATGATAAGCAAGGTTAACATACAAGGGTTAACCGACATAACTGATATCGCACTCTTTAAGGATCTAAATATCGATATGGAAATCAAAATCGATCTAAGAAACCTTATTGATATATCGATCGACAAGGGTTTCAACATTGATAAGGAAATCAATACTGACATTATTAATTGATATTCAGAAACTATACAGGAAATCGATATCGATATGACGATACTTTACTAATATATTAAATCGCTAATAATGGAATTAGTTCTCTTCAACAGGGAAGTTGATATATCGATACAATACTCAATATATCGATGCTTGCTGGTCGTAATATATTTTACTGGTATCGTACTCTAAAGGATTCTACATATCGATATGAAAATCTAAATCGATATAAGAAATATTACTGAAATATCGATCGATAAGAGTTTCAACATTGATACAAAAATCGATATCGTATCGGTGAAATTCAGAAATATTTAAGAGTATTGATATTGATATTCAAAATTCTAATCGATAAACTGTATCAAGCATATCAAGAAATCGCGATCATATTCAGAACAGTATGCACTTTGCATCGGTACAATCTTCTAGTTATAAAAACCTGAAAACAATGTAACTGTCAGATTTGATTCAAGCATGATGACAAATACTGGAATCGAAATGTTGGGGTGTATGGGTGACTTTTGTTATGAAATTACCCATTTAGTTCCGTTGTCCTTGCCAGACGAGACGCTCAGCTTCAAGAACGACTCTCTTTTAGGTTGCTTCTTCTCCGCAATGTACACCAGCTTCTTGTTGTCGTGCGAAAACTCGAAACATCCAAAAGTCCCTTTAAAGAAATTAATCGTTAATTTCAATTTTCATAATTGTTATTTCCAACTGTGGTTTTACCCAAGTCATTATCTATTAATTTGACTTGTTGTTTCTTCATTTTATTAGTATAATATTCCATATCAATGATCACATTTACTAACATATTAGTTTTCTTATTACTCTATTTTTATTACTAATTCGTCTGTATCAAGTATAATGCTTTTGTTAATCGTTTCAAATCGCAAATATAAAAGTATGGGCTATTAAAGTCGTTTGGGTAAGCGTAGCTTTGCTATGTTTTTAGAGAGTTTAGAGTTTAAATATTCTCCTGTTAAGTTCTGCAAAGAGAAATATGCAGGATTACCATCAGCGTAGACTTTGCCGTGGACATCTGAAAACACGTCAACATCCCAGCTATTTAGAAGTGTTCCTTCTTTCCATATCTCCAATAACTGTCTCGTGTCCTTCCCCCCCGAGCCGGTTTTCGGCGGGAGCTCCCGTAGAATGGCGATGATGTTGCCCGACTTGGATACGGCCCGCAATTTCCTGCAAATTTATAAATAACTTTTGCGCCAACTAAATATTTTGAGTACAATACTCAGAGGAGACATCAGCTGGCATGGACGTTGAAAGTAGTCTGAAATTCTTCTTGTCGAGTGTGTGAACCATTTGGCTCTTCAGGGATTCCCCCCGAGACACGTCCCGCTGACTGTTGACAACGTGCACATTGACGGAGTTCTCGTTGATGGTTATCCGACCCGCGGCAACCGACGCCACTCGAGACGCAAGTTTCCACGCATGAATCGCCTCTTCCGTGGTAAATTTCAGGGCCATTTTGTTCAAGTGGAGTGTGTGCGTCAGCGACACTTCAACAACGTCTCTTGCTCTCTTCAATGGAGAATGGATCTGGGAAAATGAAAGTTCAGCGGATTGGCTTTTCCGTTTCCGTTTTCGCTTCTTTGACGTGTCTGTCTCTTCGACTGCTTGCTGTGGATCCTAGATGACAGAGAACATCATCATAGAAGCAAAAACAAATTAGCCCCGACATCTTCTTCATAATTAACTTAGATTACAACTTACTTCTTCTTTTTCGTGGTTATGCTCCTCTATAATCTTTTTAACCTCAAGAAATTGGCCACATCGAGTGAGTCCGATATTTATGACAGACGGGCACTTCTGGCTTGAAAGTCTCGGTCTGAAAAATAAAGGATCAAATGTTATCTTTTGCGTATTGAAGCATTTGATTAAAAAGGTGTCGGTTGTGTATTACTTGACGAATCTTTTGCCTGTACTCCGACTTCGCTTCTCGCCACCGTAGATACAGCAGTAGCGCACCTCGCAGTAAACAAGCTCCGGGTTGGCATTTGCCGACGCTTTCACCCTGTTCTTGTGCTCGCCGTCCAAATGGAGTCGCCGGCTATCTCGCATCCAGTACTTGACACGGTTGCATATTTTGTACCGCTCCAAAGCCTCTAGGAATTCAGTATACGAGGTGAATTTGTCGCCGGCCTTCAGTTCGTATGATGCTAATGCCATTTTGATTAACTCAGTTTGTTTTTTCTAGCTGACGATCAAAACAACACGATGGTTTTGTTTTGGAGGGAACGCGACGAGATCGGCATATGGCGTCGGGTCCCGGCATCTGGTGTCGGAAACCGGCATTGTGTGCTGAAGGCACGGATTGACGTTTTCCGGCCCCCGTAACCCAAGCAGTATGTACGGACATTCTATTAACCTATCATTAAATGTTCGTATTTTTTAATGTGCAATTTAAGTTTAGAATATAGACTACAGATTTTTTCTATATTTCTGTTTTATTTTCAAGGTTTGCGCTAATATTGAATGTAAGTTTTGTGAATTCTGTTTCCCCTGTTACAACCATTTCACATGTTTAGGGACGACATTTGAAACCCGCAATCAGTGAAATGTATGGGATTTTATGTAGAACCAATTAAATTAATTTATGATGTATAATAAATCTGGGGAAGATAATAGACAACACTAACAACACGGGAGAGGTGCAGAAATCAGTCTTCCTGCAGATTCTTATCCAGTTTGATTGTAGAGGACGACGTGAAATTTGCTATGATGAAAGGTGACGAGAAGAACTGAAATATATGAAGTAGCGTTAATAAAATTACCTTAGGTATAAAGTGCTGAGTATACTCGAGACTCGATGGATATCACGGCCAAAGTAGAATAAGGTGCGACTAATTTACACTGCTAATTCGGTAGCTGAAACTGAGTTGATTTGTGCCCAACGCAAGGTCAAATTGTGCTTTTTTGCCCCACCTTTAGATAAATGAATCGAACTGACTAACTCCCTTCATTAAAAATCCTGTTCATTTACAAGTCCTCCTATTCGTTCATTGGAGCAATCAGAGAACTTGAAAAAAGGAACGAAAAAAATAATGGAAAATTTCAGCTTAATAGTATTTACAATTTCTTGTGCAAAACTTGATAGTTTCACTGACGGAAATACTGCAGCGTAATTTCTTTAACAGGCGCGTAATTGTTTAATGAATTTAGCACGTTCTCTCGGGATTAAACTCTTGAATTAACTTAAGGCCGGTTAAATTAAAGTTGGCAGACAGGCAAATAAGTACCGTTAGATATGATTTCACGAACTGCCTTGCTTTGGGTTTTGAACGCAAATTTCCTTCACTATCGGTCATATTCGAGTTAATTGGCGTCTCAAAAGACCGGATTATTTTAAATTCTAAACGCAGGATTGGCATCTGTTAGCCAGCGGTCACTTGCGCGGATGCTCTCCAGACTTGCAATTACCTCCTGTTCAGGTTGAATGTTGAGGTTGAACGAGATGAAACAGAAGATTGAATCACAAATGTCCAATAAAGGATTCATCTGGGGCGGTTTTTACATGCGCAGCGTTGAATGACTCATGCAAATTAAGTCACGTATGATGAAGGAAAATTACCAATCCAATTACGAAAGCTCGTCTTCAAAAAACAAATGATTTTCCCCAGTGGGTTTGTTTAATGACCATTTCAAGTCACTGGCGATTCGCTATCAGATATTTCGCAGCACTCTCCCAGTTTGGCTAATAAAAACAAGTTGACTGGCTGGCTCTTGATTGTTGCTTTTGATACACCGTGCGAACGGCCGACCTTGAAACTTGAGGGTAATTGGTCCTGACTGGCGAGTCAAATGTTCAGCAGGGAGCAGTCGCAACTCATTGAACATGCACACACCTTTAATCTGATTGACAGATAATTATTCTGGCTTTGCAAGTTTCCGTAATGGTTGCAATTTCCTGCTGTCTTCTCGTCGTCTCGTATAAAAAGACTCTGATTCGTTCTTACTTTTCACTCATCATCCTTTAGCCCTTGAAGGAAGTCATTCCAAAAAGCTTCCACAAGGAGGAATGGACAAGGTAAAATAAAGTTTTCAATCACAGTTGAAACGAGCCTAGTATTAATCTACGCTTTCATATTAGGTACTACTTCTGTGTCTACTGGGCTGCGCTTTTGGTGCAGAACCAATTCTTCAGTACGATGCTGGGAGCCACAGACACGTGCAGTACGGAGATCCTGGAACTTCCGTTCATGGAGCTTATAGGTAATAATTCTACCCTTTGATTACATCTTAAATTACCAGTTGAACTTTACATTACAAGGGGTAAATGTCGAAAAGTCTAATAAGTTTTTTGGTATTGCTCTATTTACAGTTTTAAGTCGGATGACGGCTTCGAGCACAAGGTTGACTACGTAGCCGACAGCAATGGTTACAAGGCTGAAGTATCCAAAGAAGGTGACTCTGAAGTTACCAAGGTGAAGGAAAGCGAAACCAGGGCGCTGGGACCTTTGAGGAGCATCGTTAGGCTGCAGAACTGGCCACCCGGTCCTCTCTTCGCCCTCTCTTGGGGTAGTCCTCTGGGTAGCGGTAACGTGTACATTCCCCGTCCTCCGGGTTCGCAACAACCGGACAATCCTTATGAGCCGTATGGTCAGTACCCAAATCATCAGTACCCTCCTCAGGGACAGTATCCAGAGCCCCAGTATCCATCACGCCCCGAGTATCCTGAGTCGCAATACCCGGCACAACCAACTGTCAAACCTCCAGTTTATCCTGTTGTTGAAACAGGCGAGCATTTGGTTGCCGTACCCATAGAACCGGTTGTTGAGGAAGGTTACCCTGGCCAGAAACCGCCCTACGGACCCACGTACCCGGCTGGAACTAACTACCCCCCCAGACCGTATCAGCCTCCCAAGCCGCAGCCCCCGAGACCTTACCCTGGAAGCACTGGCACCTACAACTTGTATTACACTACGACAACGCGGAGACCTCCGACTTATCTTCAGAATCCTCCTCCGCCATACGTTGAGAAGCCTCCTTCGTCCCATCCTCAGCGGCCTCCACCGTCGTACCCACAGCCTCCCGCCCACGGGTACCCAACTGTAAAACCTGTTTACAGACCCGATTATAGACCAGACCCTAAACCCGAGTACAAACCGGACCCTGTTGCGATCTACAAACCCGACCCTTCTCCTACTTATAAACCGGACCCTATTCCCACTTATAAACCGGACCCGAAGCCCGACTACAAACCGGAAACCACGCCAATCTACAAACCTGATCCTACCCTGATCTACAAGCCTGATCCTACCCCGACTTACAAACCCGATCCTAAACCAGATTACAAACCCGATCCTACCCCAATCTACAAGCCTGATCCTACCCCGACTTACAAACCCGATCCTAAACCAGATTACAAACCCGATCCTACCCCAATCTACAAGCCTGATCCTACCCCTACTTACAAACCCGATCCTAAACCAGATTACAAACCCGATCCTACCCCAATCTACAAGCCTGATCCTACCCCTACTTACAAACCCGATCCTAAACCAGATTACAAACCCGATCCTACCCCAATCTACAAGCCTGACCCTATCCCGACCTACAAACCCGATCCTAAACCAGATTACAAACCAGATCCTAGCCCGACCTACAAGCCCGATCCTATCCCGACTTACAAACCCGATCCTAAACCAGATTACAAACCCGATCCTACCCCGATCTACAAACCCGACCCTATCCCGACTTACAAACCCGATCCTAGTCCGTCCTACAAGCCCGATCCTATTCCGACTTACAAACCCGATCCTAAACCAGATTACAAACCCGATCCTACCCCGACCAACAAACCAGACCCAACTCCTGACTACAAGCCCGACTACAAGCCAGACCCTCAACCGGAATACAGACCCATCTTCATGTATGACCCGAGCGAATATTTCAAAAATGCAGCGGGATTCTTTTACGGCTAGGCTTTTACAATGGGGATTTCTCCTACTCAAGGAAAGGAAAGAAAGATAGTGCTTCTGTTGCTTTTTCTCAATTTCGTGGTGTGCTAGGTAAATGGGCAATGTAATTTATAACGAAGTTCAGTACGCAACTCAAATACAAAAAATTGGTGCAGTATCTTGTGTCATACGTCTTTTACGGTAACTGTAACCAAAACATAAAAACAAAGTTGGTGTCAATCTCGTTTACTGCGTAGCGCATACCGAGAGCAATTTTTCCACTGCGTCTAGAAATTAAATAAGACATCAAAGTTACTTCAAAAACGAGTGTTGCAACTTTAACAGCAGTTTCCATCGGGGTAACGTTTTTGGAATGCTCTTGCAATATCTGGATCCAGTAGATGAACGCCATCCAGTTGGTTGCCTAACGTTATCCTGCAATAGAAACAAAGCAGCAATAAACAATGAGAATATTAGCGATTGCAAGATTTAATCAGCAGATATTTAATAATTTGTCAGTAATTGCCTCGCGTTCTTCCTGTATAAGCAAGTGAAATAAGTGTCTGCCTACAGAAAATGCATATAAATAACATAAATATAAATATATAGATATCAACGTAAAAATGAACAAAGTAATGAAATAAATGGTAGACAATAATAAAAAAAATAAATAAAAATCAGTAATAGTAATAAACATAATTAACATAAATCTACAGTATATGATGGAAAGAATTAACCAGGACTGGCAATATCGATGACACAAAACTGGGGTGCAAAAAATGTACTCAAAAGGAGAAAACTCCGAATGAATCAACGCTAAACCTAATTTAGAACTGCTGGGTAGGTTTGTAACTAACCAGTTCGGTTGGACATTATGAGGGCGACCAAACAGTTCAATCTTCCTCGTTCCCGGCGATAACCTTTCAATCATGCCGTACATTTCATCCGGTTTATGCGAAGTCGCTCGTACTTCGGCAACAATGACGTCACAGTCCAGTCCTTTGTTTAGATTTCGCGGATTCCCTTTCATTCCCACCTAAACACGGGGAGAAACCAGGTTACTCGAATGTCATTTACCAAAACAGAGTTGTTTCAAAGAAAAGGTTACCAGACAGTGTTCCTTGCCGTGGTTGAGCCAATGTCCCGTTCTCCCGGTCCGGATAATCCGTTGCAGCTGGTTCGTTTTCACCCAAATAATTTCGTCGACCCTTTCGTAGCCCCACAGTTCGAGGCACTCTCGACCAAGCTCCATGGCTCTATACAGAAACACATCTTAGTTTGGCACAAAGGAGAGTCTTAAACTGTAACACACCGTCCTGTAACCCATAAGAAGATGAGCCCATCATCTTGCAAGACGGGAATGTTCAAGTGTCTCATTTCGTCGTCCGATAAGGTACCATACGGCAATTCCATATGAATGTCCCAAGGAGGATCGGCCATGATAACCGAGCATTTACCTTTAAGCACAAAAACAAAGGTTCAGTGGTTTGATGAAGTTATTAAAACTGTGTTTATTAATACCCAATATACTCATATCCAGTGTCCTCAGGTCGCACTGAATCCACTGAGGTGGGTAAAGAATAGCGCCCAGATCTTGCACAGGCCTGACGACTTTATCCAGTGCTGCGCTTGGCTGCTGGGCTGCTTCACTTTCGCTGGTCTTGGCCTTGCTCGACTGATAATCTACCTGATAGTGAACATATTTGCAGGTTTCCATGTGAAAACACGTGTTGAGAAAGGAGCAATCCCCCAAGGATTCATCAGTGTGCTGCTGAATGATCTTGCGGAAGTGTAGACGGCGACACTCGGACTCTTCACCGGCCTGAGTCCTCGCTTTCCGGCATTCCTCGCGTGTACCGTAAGCGCAGAACTCCTGTACTTGGGCACCTAAATGCAGGAAAATAAACGGTAACAATTTCATAACATCACGTTTCATTATCATATATATACGTGTTCTCATCTATTATGTATTTGTATACAGTGACGACAATTTTATTAATAAAATTATAACTATAAAACTCATCTTAATTAAAGGTATTAGCGTGGTAACGCCTTACTTGGATACTGTTGTTCACTACAGTATAGAATTACAGTGATGTAACACAAATATACCTCCTTGAGACCGGAATCTTTCAACGAGGGACCGCTCCTTGGCAGTAGGCTTTGACAGCAGGTCCAGGATTTCTTCGCCCATTCGTTTTGTCTCGCGTTCTCTCGTAGAAGCAAGTGAAAGAAGACTCTACAAGAAATAGATAAAATGAATAATTAAAATACATTAAAATTAACGACAAACTAATTGCAAGTTTCAAATAAAAGTTGTTGAAAAAAATTAAACATGAAAAAACAACAAATATGATAAAAACAGTTAAGAATGTTAATAAAACGTACATATTCATATGTTCGAAAAATATAAAAAATTAAAAGAATGAAAAAAATAGCAATAAAATAAGAAACACAAATAAATGATAAAACAGCCAAAAAGAGGAACGACAAGGAAAGGAATTTGAAAAGCAAGCTTAACACTTGTACTTACCATAACATCATCATTTCGCGAGTCCTTCCTTTCTTTCTTAACTGGGCGTAATGCAACATCTTCCCTGGTTTTCACCGTAGCTGGACTCGGCATCAAATCATCTTCAGGTGCTGTTGACAAAATACAACCTTTATATAAATGTTAAACCAAATTAAAGATTATGAGTCAATAAAAACCTGCACGTTTCTCAGGGAGTTTCACGTTCTCGAGATCGGCTACCATAGCAACCAGCCGTGCATGCTCGGCCCAGGTAACTGTAAGGACCGCTTTGTTTTCACGGTGGTCTTCACTGACCCTAATCAATTCTTGAGCTGCAAATTTCTGCAAAACATTCTTAACAATCACGTGCGGCACGTCCCGGCCGAGCTGCGAAATGGTGAGATTGCATATCTGCCCAGAGTCTGTCGGTAGGTTGAGCGCCAAGTCGGTTAACGTCTTAAGAATTTGGTCCTCGACCTCTTTGTCGGCCCTCCCGCTGACGGAGGAGTCACGTCTGTGTTCCTCGACACCTGAAATAAGTTTAAGTATTTTCAGGTTATAATACTGCTTTATTTACCGATGTATTTTTTGGACTTGAGCCAACTTTAAAATGACATTTCAGACTGGGTAGCACAGCAGCTCTGACGACCCATTCAACAAGTCAAATAAAGCAGCACACGGAACATTAGAGCTCCTGTGATGATCTGACCATTATTTTTATATTACTAGCTGCGAAACGTTACCTGAGGTTATCTTATAGACCGGCTGGGTCAGTGTAGGACTTGTAGCTTCAGAAGCTCCTCCCAATAATAGATCTTCTCTCTCTTTGCGTCGTTTGTTCAACTTGTCCCGTAGGGTATTCCGCTTCGTTTTCACCGCCTGGAATTCTTCCCAAGCATCTGACATTTTGCACTCTGGCTTGATTTCTTTTCAATCAAAGCACTTATATTAGAATTAAAAACGAGGTTAATTTTCCTCGTGAAGTTGACGCTGTAACGGTGTCAATGTTGTTGTACCAGGTTTTTGGCTAGCCGGTAAACAAAAGTGAGGCTAAACGGTAAACCGGGTACTCCGAGAAACATGCGCAGCCTGCCTTTGTTTAACTGTATTTTTCTCTGGGTCTGGGCATATCATATAAACAACAGATAACACACTTAATAATAATTAATAATTGAAATTACTTCTTTAACCTTGTTTTCTTATAACTTACTTGGTACTTACTGGAAATAAAGCATAGTTATATAAAGTTAAAGAGAAGTTATAATGTAACATTGTAGAAGATCGTATATTTATTTTATGATTCATTATATATTCAATTATGTTATACTATACTGTATTATATAGATTTGTATTACATAGCCTGCCATAGAGAGAAGCATCTAAAAACTAGACTCCTTTGTGAACTTGTATACGTTCCGAGATATTTTATCTGTGTTGTCAGATAATTAGAATCCCATACCTATACATCGCAAGCTTTGTGGTCTTGATTCTTGGTTATAGACGTATACACCTGCAATCTACCTGGGTTAGTATACACCCTTCAAAGCCTTGTTACTATCCGTGAAAATGTTAAGTTTCCCATAAACAGGCGGATTGCTAGTCAGTCCCCTTTACTATTCTTTTGTTAATAATATTCACATTAGAAAGTTAATATACCATGCATAATAGTAAGATACACAGTTATTGGTCTGAACCAACATTGCAGATAATCGAGTTGAATTCTCGGGGTCAATGAGAGAATAAATTTATATCCGGTTACGCTCTCCTATAGCAGTGAGAAAAACAACAAAAAGGAAGTCTGGAGTATCACGTATAAGCACGCCAAATATGTTATATGTAATACATGGTCAGTGTGTTTAATATGTATTCTAATATCGTCATATACAAGGGGAGTAACAAACATACTAAACCGTGTTTAAATTGATTGGATCAAGGCTTCAGTGGCGGGGTGAGAGTAGTATGAAGTTCCTCATTCGGGAAATGACCACTCGGCTCTATTGCGTTAACCATGCTGTTTTGAATAACGCCTGCCTCTTTCGGGTACACGATTAATACGAATCCATCTCCGTTCTCACTCGGCTGCAACGATCATTGGTCAACTTATTAAAAATTTAAACAGCATTAATATATTTACGTTTATACCTCGGTGTAATAGTGATGCGTAGCAGGAATCGATGGAAAAATAAATTCGAGCTCATTAGTTGATTCATCTACGTCTATGACGTCTGAGGGAAACTGAAAAACCAATTGAAGAATTATAGACTTCGAAATAAACATACTGAAGATAACTTGCAGTACCTCAGTCAGAGCTCGTCTACCCGGAGAATTATCACAAATCATTTTGTCAAGCTCAATTCTAGAAACTACATTTGTAACTATAGACGACGTTGTTATAACAATCGTGCTTATGATAAGAGGCGCCCGGGATAATGAATCCACAGTTTGGACGATCACCGCTGTTGTAAGTATGGTTGACGTGACCGGCACCAGTATCGTTGTTGTGGAAATAACTGTAGTTGACGACGTTACTGTAACAAAGTTCTCAATAGTCCCAGTGGTGGTAGCCATGAGGATGGTAGTAGAAGTGCATAGCCCAGTGACCGTAGAACCTAATTTGACGAGTTTACTAATGACGGCGAAAGATAGTACTCCTGATAACAAAGGAGCAACGATGAAGCATTCCTTGATAACCCCCGGCGCTTTGGCTTTGCAGCAAGGGCTGAAGTAACATTCCTGGTCGGCTTCGTTATCGTACGGAGGAATCATACCCTCGTTGGGGTATGAATTGTAGTCATCTGAGCAGGAGATGCAATGTATGCATTATTAAGCCGAACTACAACAACTCTAACCAATGATGAACTTACTTAACTACTTACTTAATAATGAATTGCGGCAAAACTGGCCACAGTGGTACTTGATACTTTTTGAGATTATTGATAAATTGTTGTTCGTTTGGTAGTTAAAAAGTAAATCCAACTTACTCTAAACTGAAAATGAATTAAAACAGAATCAACAATGAAAAAAAGGCAAGCAGTCTTAGGACTCCTGGTTAAAAAAGTAGATAGCTGCACTTGAGACTAGGAACGCGAGATTCATAGGGTCTTAGGGAACGCCTGCTCTGGTCACCTCAAGTGCATCAAAGCATTATTATAGTATATGCTTTATTCCATAGCCTGTTATTCTAGGGCTAATTAATAGTTATAATCTTTTTCTATATCTTTCTGTCTATCTATCTATCTATCTATCTATCTATCTATCTATCTATCTATCTATCTATCTATCTATCTATCTATCTATCTATCTATCTATCTATCTATCTATCTATCTATCTATCTGTCTGTCTGTCTATCTATCTGTCTATCTATCTATCTATCTGTCTATCTATCGATCTATCTTCATCTATCTGTCTATCGATCTATTTATGTTTTTTTCCAAAATTGCAATATGTTGATTTACCCGTATTCCGAGGAAAGCTTCTCTTCATGGTAATGTTACTTTCGAATGTTCTTCTCACGAGGGCAAAGGTTAGAAGCAAGTATAACTCAAATATTGCCAGCGGGCCCATAGCGAAGATGTTCCTATTTCAATCCTATCTGTTAATACAGTGAAACTGTAATATTGCTAGCTGAAACGAAAGTTCACCACACTGCGAAATTAACTTAACAAATCTATACTCGCACCGGTCGGGTAGTGAAGCTTTCTAGTACTGCCAAGAACGCGGCTAAATACTGGGGAGTTTGGAAACTTTTTCTCTTAAAAGTTCGGAAAAAGGTTGTTACCCTTGCAGTATACAAGTATTGTACACAGCATATGTTGAGTACGGAAACAAAAGGCTTCGATTACGGAAGCGAAACAATACTACTTGATTTGTTCGGTTAACCTAACTTTTATGTAGCGTGTTATTCTTCACGGGTAGTATCACTTGCAGTTTCAAAATATTGAGGTACAATACATGTACAGTCTAGAGCAACAAAAAAATGCAGCAGTGTATTAGGTACGTCTGTTTAGACTTGTTTACGCCCGCCCAGGAAACCTTATGATAATTGCAATATATTGTTTTCCCAAAAAAGTGATAACAGGGAATGTTGATGTTGACATGTATCGTATTGTTCTCACGGTATGACCTACGTGTCATGGTAAGATGCCACCCTTTGTAGCCAATCAGGAAGTAAGGACGGTCCCCGTACTTCATTTGCTGTTGACTGTTCATATCACGTATGCGAGTAACATTCATGACCACACGTCTATTTCTAGTCATATGGTTATGGGTATGTGTATGTGCACATATAAAATGTACATATAGTAAATACAAATGCATGACGTCTGCACATATGCAGTAACGTATCTGTATACATATGTTCTGCGTATAAGAGGCAATTTTAGAATGCTAAGGTGGTTAGAAACGTAACTAGTACATTACTTTTATTGCAACAGATAAGCTTGAATGCTGCGCCCTTACGGAAGGACGGACCATAAGCAGGAATTCATTCATCTGCTTATTATCAACGTTACTCTTATTGTGCTTCTTATGCTTCTTTAAATAAAAAGCTGGTAGTAATGTCAAATCTTCAGTGATGCTTCGCGCGCAAACGTGCAATCACGTACTACCCTCAATGGATGATACTGACCGTCCTTTTCCTCGTTCTTCCTTGTTTGTGCCGTTCTATTATTAATCCCCTATATTCGTGCTGACTAGTTCTGTTGACATTCTGTAATGCTGAAGTTCTGTTAAGGTTGATTGTTCCGTCTTCTCAAGTAGCAGCTATAGAAAAGTCGGAATACATGTTTAGTGTTGCATGCGTTGTAGCCGGGCAGCAATTTACCAGTTTAGCACGACTGATTATAAAGTAACTGCTATGGGCACAAAACCAACATTCTACTTCAGTTGACTTAGAAGTTGCTGACACATTTCTCAAAAATTATCTTTGAAGATTTGTTTCCAACTTCAGCTCTACATTTGAATCCTCTCAAGAGTTCTGAATCGCAGTTAACATCTGTTAACAATTTATTTCATTATTTCATGTCTTGCGTTTACTCTCTCCATAGCCCATTAATGACTAATAGATTCTAAAATGAACGTGGTTACTGAATTATAGCTTGTTCTGTAGTTGCGATGGTACATATTGCATTGTACAGATCAGATATTGTTTATTACGCTTTCAAAAACCGGAGCTGTTAGTTATCACACAGTGTGCACTGTATTTACTAAATTTAAATTTAACATATTTTCACGGCAGAACTTGGGAGCCAGGAAGCTGTTTGTGCCGTACGATGGGAGAGTTACATTTTATTCAAAAGAGAAACGTCGTCAAAACTTGGATTCAGGTCCGAATGTTGTGACCTGGTGTCGGCGGATGGTAATTTCTCGTACTCTGCACCTTGTACCTCCTGGTAGATGTTCTGTACCAAGTCTGTATCCTGTTCGATAAGACTTTCATATCGCAGTTCCTGTAAGGCCAGACCATTGAGAAATCAGTTGGTGATATACTACATAAAGAGTTTCCGCTTTGAATGTACCTGTACAGCTCTGGCCATGGTGCAAGTAACAAAGGTTGTTGTAACTGCATTGGTTACTATCTCAGTCATAACCAATATGGTTGTAGGGGTAGTTGTCAATGTCGCTGTTGCAGTCGTCGTTGTAAACATAAAAGACGGCGTATACACAGTCGAGAACGAAGTGGCGAATGTGAAATCCGAATATACAGAGATGGAGGTGACTGTTCCAGTGACGGTGGAGAATTCTACCATAACAAGCGTCTTACTGGAAGTAACCGTGGAAGAGCATCCGACAACACTGCTGCTACTGTATTGGCCAACCGCATAAGCAGCTAAATACGACAAAATAGCAGCTACGAATGGAATTATAAGAACGCAGTCCTTTTTCAATGCGTCGACCCGTTGACCGCAGCAGCCGCTGGTTTCACAATCGAGTCTGGTACCAAATATTGACCTCCGATATCTTGGGTTTAGACTGACGTCGCCGGATGCTGAACGGATTCGAAGCGAACAAAACTGTTGGTTACTAATTTACTTTAATGTCAGTATCGCGTTACCTGGTAGTTGCTGACTCTGGCATACTTCTTTGGTTTTCTTGGTTGTAACTTCGGAACAAGTGACAACGCTAAATAGAAGTAACGTTATTACAAGGCAGTGCATGTCGTTCCAGTCAGCGTTCCATCAGAAAGTGACTACAAAATAAGAGGAAGCAGCACATTTTGTGACGGACACAAAAAGCCCTGAGGCTCCAAAGCGGGATCTGATATCTTAATTGTTGAGCACAGATGTATATATAACCTTCTACAACACAACAGGGTACTTTACGTACGAAGCTCCTTCCCGGACCAGTGGTTTAGGTTCACAATAGGTAGTTTTTCACACAAGTGCACAGACTTCATAATAGAACAACTAATAAGCCTTACCGATCCGGCCGTCCCTGATTGGTGCAGACAACTCCGCGACTTTTAACATGGGCTCTTATGGAGCTAAAATCTTCTTAACGCTTTTGCACAACAACCACTAGTCACATTTTTTAAAACTGGACAGTTTTAGAATCGCCTTTTAAAAAGCTTTCTTTTGGTNGATATTGTACAGTGAACATGCGCTTTACGTCCTCAAAATATTGTTTCAAACGAACTTAACATGAGTTGATGATTCATGGTAAAATTATAAAATTATCAGAAGGTTTCTATATGGTAAATGACAACAATAGTTGAGCTTCATTAGTTTGATTGCAGAAACAAAATATGACAAGTGCGTGTATTTTGTGTACATAACCGTAGAAGTATATGTATGTGTTTATATTATAATTGCATTTGATATGTATACATACTATAATAAACTTAATACAAGTATGTGCATATACTTGAGCTATGTAAAATCAGTTTCTCTTCGTATGTTTTCAGGTTTATTTGTAAGCTCTTGGGCATTTCTTCTTATTTCATTCTTTCTAAGGGCATTTGGCCACCAAGTTAAACAAGGAAACGATTGTCTGGAAAAGCTTTGAGCACAAAAGCGCATTAAACTTTACTTCGAATTCGTTCTTTACATATTGTAAACAGTTTACAATATCTGAAAACATTTTCAGGACAAAATATAACTTGTAGAAGAAATCTGTTCAGAAAACAAAGACACATGCAGTCATTGAAATGCAGTCGTTTATTCACGTTTCCGAATAGCACACCTTACACA
>JAIQCU010001420.1:0-21052 GCA_022114935.1 Leptestheria dahalacensis
GGGGGTTAGGACCGGGCAATAACTGAAAGAGCAGAGGGTGAGTTCAAAGAGAAAAGGTGGGGGTTTACCCGATTGCTATTGTATAAGTTACAATGTAACAGGCAGGGGGTAAATCGCGGGGATTCAAACGTTACCGCTATAAAATGAGACGAGGTCCTGCTGAATTTAAAATGTTCTCAACCCGGCGTCGATAAATTAGAGCACCCGTGCTCTGCAGCCGAGACAAATGGACACACTGTGCCAAATAAAAAGAGGAATAAAAAAAAAATAGGGGGAAGAGTTTGAACAACAAAAAAGGTAACTCTGGAGAACGCAGTGAAGGAAAAGGAGGAGTTGATCCTGACCGTCTCTCTTTCGATTCGGATGGAAAGGGGAGGGAGATTTATATCTGCGACGTGTGTATGGGTCGAATGAATCGCTTTATATGCCAATGAAGCGTAGGCCTATTATTGCACGCCCTTAATTAATTTGGCACGGACATTGGGAATGCTCGGAAAAGCCGGGCGCATCGGAGAAAACGTCAAACGGGGGAGCAGGCCTTTTGTTGTTGCGTAATCATAAAAAGCCAGCCATAAACACATATGGTCCCAGTAGGCAACGTCTCGCGGATTATATCGATAAAGATTCAATGAATATATTATGTAAATAAAATGGCCTTTTAGGACATTACTCTCGTGCATCTGTCCACTGTTGAGAATATTGCATCTTTTTTCCTGACCGTATAACCCCAACTGGGTGAGAATGACATCTTTTATGTTTTAATGTTCCTTTTTTCCTTTTTTTTCCTGCTTCCCTCCTCCCCTTTCCCCGTTTTTCCCTTTCTGCACCGGGCGTCTGGAAGATTATTCGGCACTCGACAAACCCATAGGTTTGTTTGCAGCACACGCTGTATAGCACAATATAAAAGGTTATTGCGGCACAGCTGAAATAAGGCAATTACTCGGGCGAATTAATAACTCGTGGTGGCCGTAAAAGGCGACCCCTTTATGAGAAGATGGTCGTTGGATGTTATACACCCCTCCTTGTCGAGACATTGTTATTCTATCGCACATATCCCCCCACCCGCGCGCCCAAAGAATGCGTCATTACTTCGGTTTCAATTAAACGGCTCCTATACAGATGAGTAAAATAGCCGAAGAAAAACGTGCGCCGTTTCTTTTCGACCCCCGACGCCCCCCCTTANGTTTCTCGAAACTACATCAAGTTCAGAAATGACCGCCAGGGGGGGGGGGGGGGGCCGTAAACGAAATTAATGATAACAAAAGCAATAGACTTATTTACTCGGGACCCTTCCCTTAGATAAACACTCCAGTTGCAACCAATTTGCTCAGGTTCTCGTGTTGCTGCAGTCCACAGGAAAAAGACGTGGGTTGGCAACTACGTATCCTTCTATACAAGGTTTAGAACCAACACTGAAAGTATGTAGTCCAGATGGTATAGTTTCCTACATTGTACGAAGTATAACATGCGTAGGAAGAGTACTGAACGGCGTAATTTTCCAACTTTTAGGATTTTATTTTGGCTAAACTAACAGACTGATTTGAAGGAAACTTTACAGGTACATTAGGTGATACTTGGTCTGCACTCGACATTTTTTGGGCTACTACATCTTTATAACTGTGGGAGTTGTAAGCAAATAACTTTGCCCCAGCAAGAACCCTTTTATTATACAAATGCATGCATATTGTGCAATACTCCCGCACATTCGTTGACGAATCAAGATATGTGTGTTGTATATTTCATATACAGACAATATCACAGATTATGGCGCATAGGATTCTTCTGTTGTACATCTTGTAACTAATGTGTACGAATTACTGCACTTATACAATTGCAATATACTGCAGTTTGTGATATGTAATACTATTATTAATATGAAGAGTATATACTGCACTTATGCAATTATACTACGCTTCTTTTAATGTACATTACACTTTATCCTACACATCATAATTTCTCGCAATTACAGTTATTAGATTGTGGTACAAGATATAACATGTGTCTTTGTAAGTACATGTGGTCGCGTTTCGCCATACTATTGCCTGTTGTGCAGGCACGTTTGTTATTGTTGATTTTCGTGCGCTCTCGTTTAATGGAGTCGTAGGGCCAAAACAAATATTGCTCGCTTTCGCTCGCTATTAACACACGCGACCTCTTCTTTGCATTATTATTACAAGGCAGCGACGGGCATACAGAACAGAGTGTACGGTTTCGCTGCGAAACACGATCTGTCCGACAACATAATTACTTGCTGTCTTCTTCTTTTTTCCCCTTTCCCCCCCTTTTTCCCTCCTACAGCCATAACGATATTAGATATATATATAAAACCCAAAAATACAGCAAGAAGATAACAGAGGAGGAAATTAAGTTGACTCTGCCGCCAGTTGCAGAGAGGGTTTTCCCTTTTGCTTATGAAGTTTCACGTGTTATTGTTAAGCCGGAAGAAAAGCAAACCGTCGCCGGGGGTTTTGTGCTATGTGGTAAACCTCAGCTCGGAATTCTGTTCAGCCGACCAAGTAATACAAGGCAAGAGAGAGAGAGAGCTGGAGAAACTTTTTGAAGTGAAGCAAATATGTAATCCGGGAGGGGCTCTTTTGGGAGGGAGAGAGATTAAAGCCCAAAAGGTTCTCCACTGTAAGTCCATTACAAAGTCCTTTTGACGCGTCCAGATGAAAGATATAGCTCGGCGCACAACGTCAGATGGACCCACAGCGGCGCTCCATTTAAGCCCTTTCCATCCTCTCGCTGGCACATGACATTAGCCACACACTGAGTCACGTGGCTCTCTTCGCATCAAAAAGAGATTCACATGAAAAAAAAATCCCAGTCCGGTCCTTCTCAATAAAAATATTTAAAAAAAACACGTATCCTCCCTTTTTGTATCACAAGAGGATTTTCCACAGAGTACCTCTTGCATATAAAAACCAGCAGCTTTACTACTGTAACCATAATTCTTTTGTGTGCCTGGGTGTACTGTGTGCATCTCAAATGCACACGACTGTCCATCATTTATCAAATCCAGATCGGGGATTAATTGCAGGCAAACGGATCAAAGGGGAAAGAGAGATGGAAAAAAAAGGGAACCCCAGTTTATGTGAGGTTTCCTCGGTACCGCTACTAACCAGATGTTCCGTCACAATCCCTAACAACTTCAGTCGGGACTTTGATAACAATAGGCCACCCCCCGGTTGCCTAGACAGCAGAGGAAGGACACTGGAAAGAAAGGGGCGATCAACAATGTCAGCAGCCGTCGCAGTATAGCACCGCCAATATCAATAAATAACCCGTACAACACGCGCTATTGTTTCCATTACAATATTCTTTGTGGTCAAACAGCGCCATCTAGCGGCCTATTTGAAGAAACAAGAACCAGCCACCTATGAACTGATTCGTGACAAGGCGAGCTAGTGAATAGACGGAGATAAGACGGCCACCTACCGGTCGCGTAAGGAATCACTTCGTAAGTTGGAGGCTCGTCGTTTTCCTTCTTGACGAGGAGAGTCGCCGCCCGCTGCGCCACCAGACTCGGGTGCTGGAACGACGACATCCGCGGCGGGTAGTCTGGAACATTGGGTGCTGGAGCCGGTGGGGGGGTTCCATGATCTGCCACACGTTAAAACAAGAAACATCAATATGTTTTTTTCCTTTCATAAAATACCCTGCGGGCCCTTTCATAAATGACGTCAGATATCTGTGGAACGTGAGTTGTGTTCGTCTGCATGTCTCAATGAGCCAAATCTAATGTTCATTCTTTCCTCTTTTTTTTCGGCCCTGCCTGTCACACATTCATGTCTGTCATACATGTGTCGTCATAAAAAGAAGAAATAACACGCCCAATTTTCACTCCGTCAACCGTGAAGACTTGAACACTACACTGGGAGGGTTTTTCTTTTTAAACTTGCCAAGAATTTAGTTTCCTGGGTTTCATGTCTGCCCCGTAACTGTTTAACCCAAATGCAAATGAATCTTTTGCAGAGTTTCGCGATTGCCACGACAGATAAATTTTATGGACTACATTTGTTTCTTTTGTTTCGCCCACTTTTCAAGTGCCAGTGGCTCTTTTTTTTCCTTTGGCAAGCCAAGTTCTCTTTCGTGACAGATAGTTGTAAACGTGCGTTATCCATATACGCTGCGAGAAAACAAAAAAAACATTACCGCTACTCTTTCATGCAAGTCTCTCCAGCTGCATCACTAATGACGGTCATTTCACATCCCTCTGTTGAATTAGGGCCGCGGCAATAAATTCTCAAAGCGTTTGTCATCAACTGTTGAACGGAAAAAACGGACGCTTCTTTTGCTTTCGGCAACGCAAGTTTTTTTCCCCCCACACTTGTGCAAGTTTTCCCACTGGGACACGTGCCTAGCTTTATTACTAGGATTATTAAACGCAAAAGTTTCCTTTCAGGTGCGAGATACTTTGATGCAAGTTTCCCCCCCAACGCATGACGTACAAGGGAAAAGTTTGGTGCAAGTTTTACCCGCACTCAGACACTGCAGTTCCATTATTAATAAATAGGTGTAACAGGTCTTGCATGCAAGTTTCTGTCCGTCAAAACAATGGTATTCCGTTCTTCTGAAGAAACTGGGTGCAAGTTTTATTTAGGTGCGAGAATCCTGCATGCAAGTTTTTTAAGTGCAAGAATCTTGCATGCAAGTTATTCTCGTTGAACGCCTTAAGTGCAGCAAGTTTTCCTCGAGTGCAAGAATCTTGCATGCAAGTTTACACCCGTTATGAAACTTGGATTCGATTCCCGTGGAAAAAATCGGGTGCACGTCTTCTTCAATTGCCAGAATCTTGCATGCAAGTTTTTGGTGCAAGAATCTTGCATGTATGTTATTTTCGTAGAACTGTTGTGAACGTGTCAATTGCTGCAACTTCTCCTCAAGTACACGAATCTTGCATGCAAGTTCCAAGGAAGACCTCGCAATTAAAAAGAACGAACGTACTTGATTGCAGCGGCTATGCAAGTTTTAATATGCCCTTTTCTTTCCTCGGCGCAAGTGGAGACCTCTCCCATTTAGTTTTCACAGAACATTTGCATGCAAAGTCTAATGCTGTTATTAGCGTGCAAACGTTTCTTTCAATATGTTAATTTTAAACCTGCCCACTGATGCAAGTTCTTCTTTTTGTGCAAGTCGCTAATGTGCAAGTTTTGTTTCCACTTTTCCACCGCTAGCTTCGTTTTTCCTGTTTTCTTCCTGTCCCGCACCGTGCAATCTCCACGGACACGGTAGACAAAAAAACCGTGTTCGTTCTTGCACACACATGTATATACTCGCACAGAAACCCGATGAAAGGTCCGCAAAATGGGGCCCTTTTTCCTTTTTTTTTTCCTTCCTTCTTTCCCTTTCTACCCGGGACAAGCAAAGCAACTCTAGGTAATTCGGTGATCCATCTCGTTTGTGCGGGCGCTTAAAAGACTTGGCAATCTAGCGGCCAGACGTCCGGTTGTTGCCTCTGATGGCAAACACGGGGAAACGAGGGAAGGGGGGTAGTACTGCCCATCCAGTGGACTGAGACGGATTCCTTTACTACTCCATTACAAACACCCTTAAGGATCCCCAGGAAACTTCCTTCTAATAGAGTAGTTCCCACCCTTGCAGAAAACAGACACTACAGTAGTAGTCACGTGACTCATACGTATAACCCGCTGGCAGCATGTCCAAGAATACTCGTGTACGCAAGATGTTGTGCACATCCTTGGAATTCTGACGGGGAATAACGTTAAGATTATTGGGATCGGACTTCCTGAGGGCCCCGAGATTCAGCAGACTGGACGGTATAGGCCCACAAGACGTCGATGACAACCTAAAGGGACAGTCGGTCATCTATCAAAGTGGCTCGTGTCCCTGCGATCGTTCCAAGATCAAATACCTCAACTCTTGCCGCTGTTAACGCTGACTGATATCTATAGGCCTTTTCATTTGTTTCTCAGAAGGGGGGAGAAGGGGTCCTAAGGGATAAAGATAGAGGGACAAATTCCAGGCACGAATCTTTTTTTTTGGTAGACCCATACAGCCAGGCACGTTCCAGTACTATACTCCATCCCGAGTGAATCTCATGGCTGACAAGCCGTGAATTTTACGACTGCCAGTGCCTCGGAATGCTCGAATCTATTGGCGACCTTTTATGAGACAATAATGGCAAAAGTTATGCCAGTTACAGTACTCGAATCGGGGCCGGGCAAATCGATTATCAAGCGAGGGTTCTGGCGATAACGAGCCGAATAGGGAACGAAATAATGACAATACAATAGCAAGAAAAAAAAGTGGGAAGGCAAGAGACGCTGCCTCTGAACTGATGGCGAATTTATGTGACAGGCCCAGTCAGTGGTCTACCTGTATGGCTCATTACTGGAGTCACAAGGGCGACTGGCTGCTTTATTATCCATGCCCACTTTCGCCCCAGCTGCAAGAGTAGCTTATTATGAATTATGCACCTTGTAACCGGCAGGCTATAAATTCACCACCAGCACCAATATCCAGTCCTTAGACTTTAGTACAACACTGGTACAGGATGCTGGTTCCTCTTTTACCCTACGGCTATACGGAACAGCCATAAACGACTTTAACCTCTTCCTGAAAAAGCACAGACTAGTTTTATTTATTTAAAAAAACGTATCTTAATTGGGCTAACTGCCGTTTACCCGTTGCCAGAAATTCATATTGTTACACGGGGTATTTTTTGTCTCAAAAGAATAGAAAAGAAAAGGACCCTACGCGGAAGCCCACATCCTCCTGTACCGGAGTCGCTTAGAAAGGAACCACGTGGTCCCTCTATTGTGGATGCGGGGTGCGGTGTTGCCATGTGTGTAAAATGCGTTACGTTCTCTTTCTCTCTCCGTCTTTTGTCCTTCTCGTTCCTTCTATTATTGATTGTTTACCGATAGAATAATAAAGCAACACAGTGTGTGACAAGGGCATTATCAATCAACGTCTCATGCGGGAAGAGGCATTTTAAAACGTCTTACTCCACAACGTTGCCATATTTGCCAAATTATTTTTACTGTTTTTCTCGTTTCTTTCATTTCTATTTCCTGTTTTTCTTTTCCTTGTTTCTTCCCTCTTTATCTGTCTCTCGCTTCTTTGGAAGCGCGGCCGATTGTATTTTTCCCTGCGAGTGTAGGGAACCTGGACAATCAATGGGGCAAAGTATATAGAGGGCCCATCCATCAATGCCTTTGTAACGTGCCAAGTAGAAATCGATTTGGCTTGAAAAGTTGATTTTTGATTAAGTTTTCCCCCGACGGCCGATTTTTGCTCCATTAACTTTACACAGAGAGAGAGAGAGAGAGAGAGAGAGAGAGGGTAGCGCCATCCATCATGATCGTTTATATGGTGGTATGTTGGATGTCGGAAACTCGTGTTGCAAACGATTAATGGATTCGCTGAAAATATCAACAAAAGCTCGGGAAACACACGACAAACGAAAAAAATAAACGTCAAAATGATAAAAAGGAGAAACGAAAAGGAAATTTACCGAAAAAGCGTAACGCCTGTCGAACACGCTTCAGCATGCGAAAGTCGATAGATAATAAAATACAATTTACGGGCCACGGTTATGGCCCACCCGTGAATAGTCAAGGAATCTTAAGATGCGGAACCGAGGAGATTCGCTGGTGGATTAAAAAAATAAAAACAGAAAAAGGAAAGAAAACATTCGAAGTCAAAGTTGCACAAAGATCAAAGGAAGAGCCAAATCAAAAGTTACTTCTTCCTTGTCAGCCAGGATCAATGGTCGTAATCGATATATCGAAACTAATCGATTGCCCAGAACATACAAATACGACCTTTTCCTATAAGGGAAGAATCACAATTCCGGAATGATGCCAACGAATAACCAAGCTGGATGATGGACGCCTGTTGTCAATTAGCAAAACAGCGCGTCAAATTGATTTCTATTGTTTAGCCATTGTTATCCATTTTCCAGACCGTTGTCCCTGGCAGCTAAAACGCAGGGTCTGACCTTCATTTGCATACGTGTAATCGGTAGGTACCTGACGGCTGTCTGCATTTGCGTGTGTCTAAACCGTGTCTTGCCTACCTGATAAGGTTGAGTAAGGTTCCATCCCTTCAGGGTAGCTCATCTCGGACTGGCTGCTCGCTGATGGAGACTTGGGACCGACGATTAACCGATGGTTGCCATGTCTTTGACCCGGGTAGTCACCTGGGCGACCCAGGCGGGTCCCGCCGTATCCCTGACGAGGACTGTGAGGCGATCCCCCGGCCTGTGAACCCAACGAAAACCAATTACCCACTGATTTTGCCTACCTATGTGCTTGGAAACATACGGGGGGGAGGGGGGAGATTTCAAAGGTCAAGATGGGGTTCGCAATGCAAGTTACTTTCGAATTTTAAGCGTATCAGTGAACAGATCTCAACAAAAAGCGGCAAACGATAGTCAAGTTCACACACGTTGGACAAATAGACAGACGGACAGATAGATAGATAGATATTATAGCTTTCTGCTATGTATATACCGTATGCTACATGATATATCCTATATACAAACTATCGTTTACATGTGTGTGATACACGAAATACTATGAACTATATATACTATTAGGATACATACGCTATATAATACATATATATATATATCGGACTTGTAAAGTACACTTTAGTTTCTCTTGCCTAAAAGCTAGGCGAGCACCTCACGTACCACTTACCTACCCACCACATCACCTACCAAAGATTTGGGACATGCGGGGAATTGATTTCGAAGGTCAAAGTGGGCAACTAATTCTTAAATGTTATGTAATCAGTCAACAGAATACAGAAAACGACGGTCAGGTTCACATAAGTTACTCAGAGAAACTATAGCTTTCCACTACGTGTGTACTACATGCTATAAGTGTAATCTCCATACTAGAATCTACATACTACACGCTATGGCACGAAATACTATGTACTATATTAAACCCTTCATAAACCGTATGCTATTATATGCTATATACTACTTAATATACAAACTATACCAATGCTATGGTTGCATACTAAGCTAGAGGTTTATTCTACACTATATACGCGCTATATGCTATACTATTGCTATAGATATAAACTGCTCCCGACCTTGAGTTTCCCTAAGTTTAAAAGCTAGGCGAGCTCGGCAGGGTAATTTAATAAATGTATTAGAAGCAAGGAAAAAAAAAGGGATGAGTCGGGTAATCTTGGTAAAAGTTTGGTGCGGGAGGGCTTATGCGTTGATTTAGATATTCATGTTTTTGCTCGTGGTAAAATAGAGTGATATGCAAATGACATGACGGTCGTAAGCCGCGGGGAAAATATTACCATGCCAATAAGCTATCTCTTTTTATAGGGGGATTTCAAAAGGATTTGGGGCCAATGCTGTAAGGATAGAATTTCCTTGCAGCAAGCAAAACGCATTTCTCCTAATCGTAGGTGCACTTAGCAGTAAAGCGGCTCCTGTTGCAGCGCCAAGCTCGCCTAGGTTTTAGCAGATACATTATAACTGTAACAGAGAAAGAGTAAAGTCACTTTTAGCATTGTGAAAATCACCTAGACTGTAGAATTGCTACATCCTCGTGGTCACACCTGTTGCTGACAACTGCCAAGGTCGCCTGGATTTTAAGGTCCCTTTTTAGATTCTACACACTAGGTGAGCTTAACACAGGTACTTGTAGACTTTTACTGCCAAACTCGCCTAGGTCTTTTTTATACAAATTCCTTTCCACTAGCATAAGCGCGGTTCTACACTGCTTCTTACACCCTGCCGAGCTCACCTGGGGTTTTGAAACCTCGTCAAGATTTAATGACAGATAGGAGGTAGCGCACCCTATTGTAACCGCTGGCAGCCAAGGTGAACCGTGCTATATAATTAGACGGCGCCGCTGACTATTTTTTCTGATCACTGTCCTTGTTAATAATTTTCAAAATTACAGCATCCCTCCTCCGTCTCTCGTTCCACCGTTATGCAAATCTCCCGGGAATTTTTTTTTGGTTCCCAGGGACGAGCAGTGGGCGTGGAAAAATTACAAGCCACGCCTCTATCTATTAAGAAAACCATACTTGGGCTAATTCCTACAAGTTGTAAACTAGACCCGTTGTTTAAATAACATAGATTCATTTTTGTAAAAATTATAGTTCCCCCTTTCGATCCTTGTTATCTTTGAGAATCTGGTGGTTATATGATTGATAAAAGACCACAGGCTTACATTAATGCGATTGTGTCGATTCTTTCGATTGAAACCGGCGATGGGTGCGTGAGGCACCGGATTGCGTGCCGCTGAGGCGGGCGTGTTCTGGCCATAAGCAAGGTCCGAGTTCTGATACTCGGAATGATACGCGTCGTCGATCTCTTCGTCCATCCTATCTGCGGTTCTTTGATAACCTACAAATAAGGTTCAGATTACCAACTGAGCTTTACCATCAAGTACATCTATTAACTCAATAAAGTTATTTAGTAGCGATATAACAAGACTGTTGATAGGCAGAGGAAAGGGTCGACCAAGAGGAGAAAAAATAGCGGAGGTCCATCTCGAGATGAATAGCGCACGAATATATCGGAACTGGACACGATTATAACGGGCAAGGAGGGGGAAAAAAGCAAGTACTTGAGCAGCGCAGCAGCTGTAATCATTCTTGCTTCTGTCAAGGCCCATTGCGAGCCTCTCTATATGGGACTTGCCCACCGGTAATCGATGGGGTCTGCAACTTTTACTTCGCGTCCCTTTTAAAAAAAACTGTCTGCCCTAGAAAGAAGAATAACACACTCGACGAGATGTGAGAAGAGAGCGGGCAGAAAGAAGAATTCAGCCAGTGGAAGGGAGGAAAAAAGCCAAGCAAATCTGCCCACAGTTGGCTGTTTTGCTACAGCCAGGAAGCCTATATCTCTACCTCTCTCTTCTCAAGCTATCTAAGCTGAAACGTGACTTCTTAGCGATGCTCCTCTTTGGCAAAAGCGAGTAAAAAAAAGCTATCTTTGTCATCGTCATGAATGATGCTATTTTCAGCATTAACGTAACTCGTGTTCTAGACTCTTTCAAGATGCTATTAGATGCTACACAGTCGTCTTAAAATGCTACTTTCAGTTCATACAGGTATCTAGATATCTAGTTTCCACGATGGTTTTACCTTGGTGACCGGACGTATAAGTAGCTTCGGTGGAGTACGTCTGGTTGGAGTTGGTGTGCAGCGGTTCTCTTTCATCGGACGATGAGCACGACTCGTTGTCCGTATCGTCGGAATTGCGCCAGCGGACCGATTCAGAGGCCATGTCCCTTCTGCTGGGCCACTGTCTCACACTGTACTATCCCTTGCCTGTTCATCAAGTTGTATCGTTAATTAGGGCGCCTCTATTCATTAGTCGCTTGTGTCAATCAAATAGCAGAGAGCTAACTGGCGAAAACCTCCCCCACCCCTCATCTGTACCCAAAAGGTCGCTGTGTGTGCTGCGCACCTTTCCGGATATAGCAGGGTTTACTAGAATCGTCTTTCGATGAGATTCTATGCGACTCTCGCTATTGATTTTCGATTATGTACAGCGAAACTGCTGTAAATCTCAATGGTACCGTTTGTGATAGTTTCAGTACCCATGACGTTCATGCGTTTCTGAAGGTTCTAGAACCAGAATTCGACACGCTGTCACAATAGGACAGTTGAGATACTGACATGGGATTCCCTGCAGGTTACCTTGTGAATCTTGACCACATCCATCCTATGCTATATGACCGTATGGGAATTAGATCACTCCCTTTACGTTTGCTAACCCAATCGACTTGTTAAAACAAGGATTCACGGATACAGGATCTTCTTACAGAACCTACAATAGATGTATGATATTCTACTTGATTCTGAAGACCTTTAGAATGTCTATTTTGATACTGAGGATCCTTTGACAGCCTGGTACTTTTATCATGGGCTTTACACATACACAGCTCAGTGTTGTATACCCTCATGGCACACTTATGGTGCTGCTTGAGTTGCAATGTTGCAGTGGCTTTTGATGACCCTTTTTCTGACGGACCTCTACTCGAGTATGACATGTGCCCCCGCATTCATCAAACATGCATTACACACTCTGGCTTGCATAAACACGTGCGCTTTTCCCATATGATTCAGGGGCCCTCTTCAACACTACTATGCGTCTACACACCATAAACTGACCGATATACCCACTGTGTAGGTATTTTTCTGCCCCAACTGCGTACAGTGCAGTCCTCCTCTTTTCGCTCTTGTGGGGAACGACTATTAACGTCATATCAAAAGTCTGTTGACAGTTTCTCCCCCCCCCCCTATGTGCCGTCCTCTTGCTTCAAAGAGAAACTGTGTGACATGTACAAACTTTGGAAGCAAAAAAAGAACGGTTAACTTGTCAGGGTGACATGCGGCAGACGGCTATATAGGCATCACATGCCGTGAATCTTGTATGAATCTCTGCGTCATCCTAGCATTTTTGGGTGATTCTAACCGCTAACCAATACAACTCCAATTGGTTACTTCGTACTTCATTACGTGAGTCATACTTGAAAACCCCCTTATGTGTCATGCAACGAGATTCCTAAATGAGATTCTTAAAGCTTTTTTCCAAGAATCTTTCCCTCGAGGTTCACCACAGTGGTCAGTCTCTTACAAAAGCCCATGAATGTCGCTTACGTAATGTGTTTCTCAAGGACTATATATCTCCTTTGAGATAGCCAGAGAAGAGAGATTCTCGCCCAAGATTCTTGGCAAGGAGATTCATGCGACGGTTGGTGGGAAACCCTCTTTTCGGGAAACCATTGTGTATTGCATCAAGTGGGCATTTGGCCAAAGAGCTTTTCCTGAGTGACCCCCATCGGCACAGGGCTTTTATCTAACCCTCCGGCCCTTGTGTACCAAAGCCAAGGAGGGCACACTGCTACAAATTAAAACGGCCTGTAAAAATCATAAGTTTAAGGATGATGGTAATACATAGGCTGTAAATCCAATTAGCCAACAGAAATTAAAAAGCGTCAAAAATGGATTTTCTGTGAAAAATTTTTGGGATTTTCAGGATTTAAAAAAAATTTGTGATTTTCATAGATCTTTAAAAAAATTGCCCTCCCCCCAAGATTCTTACGAGATTTGGCTGAAGTGTTCGAGGATTTTCAGACTTGCGTACCCCTCGGTGAAAAGGGTATCTTACGACGGTTGCCCGCAATCTCGGGCAAGTAAACAGCGATCGAAAGGGAGAAGCCCGGGTGCTTTTCACGGCACACATACGTACACACACACACACACACACACACACACACACACAAAGGTTATTTGGTTCTCGGCCAAGACACAAATCAAACCTTGTGCCTATACAAAGCTTTTGGACATATCACGTGGAGATTACTTCACAAGGGTCCGCTACTATAAAAAAAGAATCATCTTCAAATGACTCGTTCCTTTCTTGGTTTTGCAACCCGCAAAACTGACAATCGACTGGATGACTCAATGTCCCTGAATGATTCACAACGATTCACAACGATTCAATTTAGTTTTTAGCCAGTTTAATGCTCTTATGAGTATAAAATGACTCACGATAACTCAAAATGAATCACAGTGACGCTAATGCATCACCAATCTTGATCCAATAAAGACATTATGAAATGACTCATAAGAGATTCACAGGGAATCATAGTTTCATAATGACTCAAAACGATCCTCCGGAGTTAAAACGACTCACAGTTCCTTAAAAACTGAGAATGTTTCGCAATGACTCAAACATTTCAGCCCATTTCATATAAATGACTCGGGAGTCAAATTCAACTGTTACTTAAAACGACTCACAATGACTCAAAATTATGACTATTCTTAATAATGACTTAAACATGACTCAAAACATAACTCCCACTAACCAAGAATGATTCACAATGACTCAAAAATTTCAGCCAATTCCACAAAAACGACTGACTCCAATTCAACTGTGACTCATATCGACTCATTCAACCAACTCGTCAATTCCTTGCACTAATATCACAGAATGACTCAATTCCCTATAGACGCCATTCAACATTAACCTTCCACGTTCTTAGCCACTCTTTCATCCTCTCCTTTCAAATACATTTATAATGAATCCGAACTAAAAACGTCGCGAGTGGCGGTGGCGCAGCGCTGGCTGGAGGGATTTGTATATCGATAATCGGCTTATAATACATTCTCTGGCGTTTTTAATTATTCAAAATGGCGGATTCTTCTCGGACGGAGCAGCAGAACAAAGACGTCTGTCCCTCAAATCAAGTATTGATTGACTTTTTCCGTCTTTTTTTTTAAACGTCAAAAGCCACGAAAAGGCTTTTAAAGAGAATAGAAGTAAAAGACGAAGGAGAAGGAGAAGAAGAAGAAAAGAAGAAGAAGGGGAGGAAAAAAGTTGGAAAATGTCGACCTGTTCACTTTTAACTGTGATGGGGAAAAGGCACCTGAGCAAGCGGGTTGCCATGACAACGGCAGCTTGGATTACCTGGTAATACGAGTACCGAGCACGACAACCAATGCTTCTTTTCCCCTTCTTTATCGATTCTTCACCAATTTTTTTTTCTACTTCATTTTATTCTATTGCATCTTCTGGTTGACACATTCTCGTCTAAATTTACCATTTAAAAAAATTAATTAAGTTCGATAGTTTAACGATTTAACTGTATAGGATTTTTAAACAAATCCCATGGTTTTGGAATATGTATTTAGGTCTCTATGCGAAAGTGTGCAGCCTTGCGGTACAATGCGTCGAAGATGGAGCCATCTTCGACGACCAAATAGACGGGATCCACCGCTAGGGGTTAAGGGTCAAAGGTCAGAGGCTATTTTTGGAATTGTAACGAGGATCCGTCCCTCCCTGAATGTCTGATTCGATCATCTGCCCGCCAATTTTACCTGTCGTAACTGTATGATATTTAAACGAGATTTGATCGACATAATATCAATTAAAGTTGAAGTATGGTTTGGTTAAAACGATATGGCCCCAGGGGGAGATATGGAGGGAAAAACACTGGGAAAGACGATAGCTTGCTTCCTCGAGACAAGAAAGGATCAGATTACTCTCTCGTTTTTGATTTCCAATTTAAGTTAATTGTTTCTTCCCCTTTCAATTTTATTACAGTTCAATTTAACTTAATTCTACCAATTAATGTTAACTAAAGTAGATCTTTGGAATATTTGTTGTTAATTTCAAACTTAAGGAGGATTAAAGTCCCACCAGCATCTATTTCTGAAGTGTTATTGTAAAAAGAACATACAAGGTCATCTAAGGTCAAAGCGACAAGAAACACGACAGCACATTCAATCACGTCAGTGTCGCAGGCAGATAATACGAATTGACATTTTGATCTATGGCCACAATTCCCCAACCTGATTTATAAAACTCGACTTGGGAATCACGCAAGAATCACGCGTGAATCACTGTTTATTGTAATGTGCATTCGCTAGAATATTTGATAAATATTACAACAACAATGTTTAATTTCAAATATTTAAATCGAGTTAACTGATTGAAAATTAGATAGCAGTTGATTTTGAATTTATTTTTTCTGAAAAATTAATTCAAAGAAAGAATTAAATATGAGATTGTTATCTTTAGCCCACCCAGAGAGGCTTCCAAAAGGTGCTGTTTTCTTTCACCTTGCGACGTTATTAATTCCCCGGCGCTCGTTAAACTGTCCTGGTCCGTTGACAGCAGCCGAAAACAGGACCAGAAAAGAATTCCCTTTTCCTCCCTTATCTTTTCTTTTAGAAAAATTTTAAAATTGACATTTAAAAAATTAAATACCAACACATTACGCCATTTCTATTTTTAGTTCATAATGGCAACGGCGCGTTCTTCACCTTTTTTCTTTTCAAGAGGTCATCAACAGATTATCACATCATTATCAACCAAGGATCAGGATCCTTTAAAAACAAAATTGAAAATTCATGAAATAATTCATTAGACCGGCCGAGGCCATATTAGCTCTCTGAACGTCTCATGATGGAACTTTTCCATAAATTATCAATTAGCCCGCCGCGCGCTCAGCTTCTACCTCTTAACCATTTTATTTTTAATTTGATTTTTTCCCCCCTAAAATCCGCTAATTTTCAAAACCCCACCCCCAACCCCCTACCTTCGACGCTTCACACACACGCACACAAAAGATCGTAAATTCCAATTTAATTAGCTTTCCCACAATTTGTATTTGTTCTTTTTGGAAAATTGAATTCTCCGTTCGATTACCCGATCCTTTTAGCTAATTTCGATAATTTTAAACACAATTATGATATATATCAACGCCCCAAATTTCGGTCAGTACGCAAATATAACAAACGTGACGGAAATAGATTTTCTTTTTGACCGGAGACGGCGACCGGTGCCAGAGTAAACTGAGAAATACCTCTCCATTAAGAGGGTGGGGGGGGCCCACGATGACGTAAATATGGCCGACGTGAATAATCATCCCAATCTTATTTTAATCTTTTCAAATTTATCAAAGTTTGAGGAGAATAATTCATGTGCTAACACATTAATTTTAATTGAATTTTACTTGATTTAAATTAGTTCTTACTCATTTCACAGAGCAGACGATTAGCGGCTATTTTGGTTCATTGGATAAAAACTGGGTATCCATGGACGGCAATGAATTAAAATGAAACGCATTATTTAAAAGGTAAATCAAGCGATCAACAAGTAAACTGTCGATCAAATTTCAAAATACACGGTGAACTGATTTACTTGTTTAGCTAATTTGAATAATAACCGATTTGAGTTGAAAACTGACGAAATAGCCTTTAAACTGAATTACAGAGAAAAACAAGCGATTAACAAGTAAACTGCCTGATTCTGGCGGATGAAGTTGGCGAACCTTTTTTCTTCCTCAATGGAACCACTTTGGTGGGCGCCGCACGATGAGCCACGTCGCGGCGTCGCCGACGCCTCATTTGTCACGCGACGCCTTCGCCCTTTTACCTTTCTGCCTCGCTCGCCCCCATCCGCCCCTCTTTGCAGTCTCTTAAGAAATCGCTTACTTTTCGACGAAAGACCGGCGGGGACAGGGGGGGAAATACTCGCTAATTAGTTTAAGAATGGAACCGAACAAGAGAAACGGTTACTCTCTGATTACTGTGAGTTTTTTCTTGAAACTTTGAACAGATTTCAGAAAGAACGACGGATTACGGTTCGAGATACAGACAGATGAAATACTGCCACTTGAAATGAGTACTGGTGTAATATGGAAACGTACATAGAAGAAACGGTTACTGGTTGATTACTGTTGAGTATTCCTCGGGTTTATACGAAAGGATATAAGCAAGAACGAGAGATTGCGATTTGAAATTAGTATTTGAGTAATAAGGATCCGGATAGGAGAAACGGTTACTATCTGATTACTACCGAGTATCTGAAAGGGTACGAACAAGAGGTGAAAGACTGCAATTTGAAATAAGAAAACGAATACAAGAAACGGTTACTATATGATTACTACTAACTATTCCCCCCCTCCCGAAATTTTGAACGGATACAAACAACGAGGCGAATGCGACTGCGATCTGAAATGAGTATATTTGCGCAATATGGATCCGAATAGGAAAACGGTTACTATCTGATTACTACTGAGTATCTTTCCCTGAATCTGAATGGATGCAAATAACAAGTGAAAGAATTCAATTGGAAACAAGGAAACGGATACAAGAAACGGTTACTATATGACTACTATTGGGAATTGACCGAAATTACGAAAGGATATATACGAGTACGAGAAATTACACACTAACGACGAGTACTTGTGTAATACGGAAAAGAATAGAAGAAACGGTTACTCCCTGATTACTTTGAGTATTCTTTCCTGACTTTTTGAAAGAATGAATAGGAGAACAACAGCGACAGATTACGGTCCGAGATGAGTATTCCAATAAAAAAGGAACGGTTACTTTTTCCGGTTCCTTTGATTAAACCGGATAATCCCATCTGATCCAAACGGGCTTGCAAGTTATTCATACAGTTGCGTAACACGCGGTCAAAACGTGAAGCAACCTATACTGATAATATCGATAGTTTATCCGTAAGACCGATAGTTTACTTAATAATCGATAGATAAACCAGTATGTTAACGCTTGTCAAGTCATTCATTCACTTGTAGAATACGATTGATTCTGCATAAGCCCATTCTCGATACCGGACATTTTTTCTAGATCGATACTATAACCCAATCGCTTACGAATCGATACTTAAATAAACCACACCATTAACCGACTCGATCGTTCACTGGTGCTTCATAATCGATCTTTTACGAACAGACTCGCTTATCGATATCGATTGTCCACAATATTCAACCGATACTTTCACCATATCACCTACAGAATCGACTACCTACTTATTTTGCTAGCGTTTCAGATCCGCAATCGATTTTTAAACCCAACTCACTATCGATTATCGACGCTCTTAGTTCCTAATCGACGTTGATTCTTTAGCCAAAATACCCACAGTAATCGATACTTGACTTGACACACACCATTCACTTGTTTCGATATGAAACTCGCTACCAATATCGATACTTTACTTCACACTTGTCATACAAACCAATTCATTCATTCACTACGTATAATCGACGAGACTTACTATGTCAATATCGATTATTTAACTTGAATCGCCGATACTTCATCCAGCAGCTTTGAATTCCAAATTCTCCCCGAGTGCAAAAATTCCAACAGATCGATAAGTCGCGAAGTTGATCAGTTATGCAGAACGGGACGAGAGGCAAACGCACACAGCAAGAGAGAGAGAGAGAGCGAGAGAGAGAGAGAGAGGGACTTGGTCATTAATTTCTACTGACTTGTGTCTGCACAACAGACAGAGAAAGAGAAGCAGAGTTTCTCGCATTTCTGGGCCGTAACAGTTGTAAGCTCCTCTTCCAAGTCACAGCGTCTAAAACCAAAACCCTCGCCAAGCAGGAATTATTATTTTTTAAAGTAAAGTTGCCAACCCCCACCCTGGATTCCCCTTTGACTCTGCGTGAGTTGGCCCTATTGATTCAAAAGGCGACTTTGGCGGGCTATACACAACACGATCTCATACTCAATTAATGAAATATTTCCACGCTCTAATATAAGGTCCTTCCGCGTCTAATTTTCTACTTTTCCCTCATTTTCTACATTCCCCCCGACCTCCTTTTATAATTGGAGATTCTTTCAAGTCATTAGATATATTTCTTGAAAATTATTTCTCCTCCACATATACTTAAACCAAAAATCTGAAATTACTCTCCAGTTGATTCAACTTACATTATTCGGTTAATTATTATGAGAATAAATAAAGAACACTCCTCCCCCCCCTCCCTCCGCCGCGCCAGAGAGGATAAAATGGATGGAAATCACGGGCCCGCGAACGATGCACGAGACGTGTGTCGATTGCTTTATAAGAGAGACGCACGGCCCAATACCGAGTTCATGTTGACGAGTATTTGATTATTTATCGACGGTTACTTATGTGGCCTGATCACCGGATCGTGTTCTTCGGTTTCCGATACGATTACTTGTAACGATTACTTCGGTTCGATCGGTTTCAATCTCGTCGAAATAAATTTAAAAAGAGAATTTGAATACTTGAAATGTGTGATTACTTCGTTCTGGTAACGGTTATTTGATTACTGCCAATCATTCTAAAAAGAGAATATGGTCTCCGTTTAAGTGATCAGCATGAAATCGGCCCATTTGACTCGGTAATACTGTTACAAATTTACATTTCTGATTACTATAACGGTTACTTTTAAGATCCAATTACTTTCTTCTGGAAACCATGACACAGGCTATTAACGGTTACTCTCCTACATTATTACTAAAATCGACCGGTTACTTTAAATGGTTAAACCAAGATACGGGCTATGACCGGTTCACGCTCTTACATGATTACCGATTACTTTAAACGGTTACTTTTCAAATCTGATTACTTTCTTCTGGAAACAAGTTCGCACTTGCGGGCTATTAACGGTTACTCTTCCTATAAATACCTATTACTTAAAGGACGTTTTTCACTCTTATTTACCTTTAAATTACACCGTAAATAGACAGATAGGTACAATAATTCCGAAGAGCCTTTAAATGTAATTTTATAAAAGTTGATATCTCGATAGATTTAAGATGCTGCGTCCCATATAATGCGATATATATACACAGGGAAAAGCTGATAAATGACCTGTGTCTCAACTATCAACTCTTTTTGTTTCTTTTTTCGACAGGAGGGGGTTGAGCTAATCCTTTTCTGTCGAGTCCTACCACTTTTCATCCATCTCTGCCCATTTTCACTCTCTCTCTCTCTCGTTCTCTCTATTCCTATTTTTTCTATTTCTTTTTTCTCATTGGCTTCAACTTCTTCCTTTGCCGAGTGTGTGTGTGCCTCTTNCAAGATTCTCTGGTTGAAAGAAACGTTGGTACACCGTTTTTTTAAACTCCCACGGGGTGGTCCAAAATGACCCTTGTTTAGGATTTTTTTCCTCCCCTTTTTATCGACCCCCAGTGATAGATAGATAGCTGGATAGATAGACGTCTTTCGAGGGAAATGTGTGCCATTTAGATATGCTATCTGTGTTTTATTTGTATACAAAGTGAAACGCCCACTGTGCTTCTCTTTTGTGCGCGCCCATTTGGAACCCGCTGTGTCATAGACGGTCCAGCTGTCCCCCGCTTCCACCTTATTTGCCAACAATGACCGACACGAGTACTAAACGGTTACTTTCTTTAAACGGTATCTTGTTTTGATGCGAGAGTACAATAACTTTGTCAATGCTCACATGAATTCCGTTTTATAAGACTATGGTTATTCGAACAAGAGGGGATTATGCTTTCTAAGATGAGAATTAATACGTTATACTATCGTTGGGTAATCACATTTCAACTGTAAGTTACAATGTATCAGAGTAGACGAGATAATTTCAAATACACTTGTTGATTGGTTGTCTAAGGTGACGTCACACGACCTTGATGAATGCAGATGACCTTGACATCAGGTCATGCCCGCAGGCAATCCCAGACGAACTGGATTATAAAAGTTGGAAAAACTTGATTTGACATGCGAATTGTTTCCCGGAATCTGAACCGTTTCCTCTGAGTGAGTATCAAACGGTTACTC
>JAIQCU010001421.1:0-21935 GCA_022114935.1 Leptestheria dahalacensis
GGGGGGGGTTGGTGTGCGGCTCGAAGGGAGAAAACGAGGACTGAAAGGAATCCCTTGTGGCTTTTTCTCCCCCCGTCATTATTTTCTTAAGAATCAATTTTGATTAGCCACCTTGAGCCGTTAACCAACTGTCAAGTTGGAATATCTAGTTTGTTTTTTAAAAAGTTAATTTGACTATCAAGCTGTCGAACTATCTCTCTGTCTACCTATCTATTTATCGGTCCAACGATCTGTCCATCTAGCCATCTATCTAGATCTATTTACCTATTTAACGACCTATCTATCTGTCTATCTACCTATCTATCTATATATCCGTCTATTTATGTCTACTTAACTACGTATCCGTCCAACTATCTAGTTGTCTGCCTATCTTTCTGTCTATCTATCTGCATATCTACCCGTCTATCTATCTATCTATCGCCTGTCTGTCTGTCTGTTTATCTAACTTTCTGCCTATCTATCAATATATCAATCTGTCTACCCATCTATCTATCTATCTATATATCTATTGACCTATGGGGATTTATCTGTCAAATGCATAATCTATGTTAACACATAGTACAATGTTGTAAATTAAAATATTATTTATTATGGAGAGTGAAATTAAATGGATGCAGTTTCAACAAATTCTCAAAGGTTATAGTAACCGGTAATACATATTCCGTTTCTTCGCCATTTTCGTTAAAAAGAAAAATTCTGTAATGAAATGACCACTTATGCGCGCTGACAGCAGCTCCGCAGAAAAAAAAAGGCGAATCGTCTGCATCTGCTACAAACGCATCAAGGCCAGAAATTAATTTATTTTGTCAATTTAATTATCCCCTACGCGCGGTGCATTTGGCCATAGAGGAAACTTGGCAACGTTTCGGTAAACATGTATGACAGAAGAAAAAGAGGTGCGTGATTAAAAAGGAGAAAATTCAATTTAGTAAACATGCAGCGCGCCCCCGGTATAAAACTGCATTAAACCCTTTTTTAAACGGAATATCAACAATAAAGACCCACTTTTTTTTCAATATTGTATAGGCCAAGTGGTGTGTGTTGACTACAGGGAGTTGGGCGACCCTTGTTTAAGCCATAGGCTCTGTTAAAAGCCATATAATCCCCGTGTTGTTCCCTTTTTTCCCCACCCAGCTTTTCATTTGAAGGGGAAAAAAGGTCTTTTAAGATCGTTTAGTGCGTCTCAAGATGTGTTCTGGATCAGTCTGGGGTGTGAAAGCTTCCGGTAGTTGGTTTGAAGTTGATAGAGGGATAGAGTGGTTTGATATCGGGGAAAAGGAGCACTATTGGCGGGTAAGGAACTTGTTGATATTGTTATGTTTCCTTTGATATTATCAATGATGTGATTGTGGGTTGATGAAGGCATTCTAACGATATGATGATCATTTGATGTTTAATTGATGTTTACTTGACAATTACTTGATGTTCAGTATACTTATATATGATGGTCACTAGCTAGACGATAGCACTGATGATTACTTCGTATGTACTTGATAGTTACCTGATATTTACTTGATAGTCACTTGACAATTACACTGTGAGTTGATTCCCGCAGCTTGGCCGATATGTTTGATTGATTGTTTAATGTTGTTTTCCTCAAGTAGATTCCTATATAATCACAATTTAATTAACTTAAATTGTATCGCCTTATTGTTACCTTATCACAAAGTGTGTAATCCATCACAAGTACGTTTCAACTGAGAACATAAAGGAACCATTATGTTAAACGTCTTGTGGCGCTTTTTGTACGAGTAATTTAGTGTCGAGGCAATCAAAATGGCGGTCGTGAAGTAACAAAATAGCAGCGTGATCCTTTTGTTGATGATGTATCTATATATATATCTACGTACTTGGAAAACTCTTCGGGGTCAACGCCTAATGAATTATAAATCTACTATACACGGCGACACACAAATTGACGCTTACACAGCGTCCTATTCTTCTTCCATCCATTCACCTGGGAAATATTTTAATTCAATAATATCTAGCTATAGTTTCATGCAAATATCACATGTTGAAACTATAGCTATTCAAATTCATATACACAGAGCGGAAATGGCACAAGTAATAACAATAAATTACAGTCTAGTCGCTAAATTTGGCAACACTGCAATGCAGGAGTTGAAAAGCACACGGTGCGAGAATTGTTTTAATTTCCCATTTTTACCTTGACTTCAATTCTAGCACATACTGTGCTGAGGGTCCCGGGCACATGTATATACACACACACACACACACACACACGCTGACTCGCTTTGTATCCCGAACACGCATATGGCACATGTAAGTTCCCAGTATCAACACACACACACACACTAAATAGGGAGCTTGATACACCACCACACTGTCGGTTAGGACGTCAGAAAAATGACTGATTCGGAATGTTGTGTTGGTTGACCAGGAAGAATTCTTGTTTTGGGGTTTCAACTCCCAGAGCAGCCATGCAGAGATGTTTGACCGAAGTATAGAGAATCGAATTAGAACCTTGACAATTGTAAAAGACGTTTCCAAAACAAATCAAAAAACCGTGGGAAGTTTTTTTTTCCCTTCAAATTTCAGAATAAAAAAAAGGGAGGGACAAATCAGGGAGGGTTAAAGATAAGAGGAAAATGGTAAAGGAAAGTTAGATAAGCCTTTACAGCCGGCTTCTGGGATGTTCCCTTTTTTTCCCTTTTTACCCTCTTAGCCGATGACCATCACCATCGGGCCGGAAAGCTTTTTTTTTCATTTTATTCCTATCCTTTCCGCCTGTCGATAGTTTACGACATGTCCATCACCATCTCGTTGGAAGCCGTTGGTCTTCTATAAAAATGCCACTGGAATTTTCCTCTCTTTGAAAAGTCTTCCTCCAGAGGAGATGTCAGGGATTTTGAACCTGTACCACCAGCATTTGGTGTTGGATATACGTAAACAGGAAGAATATGTGTATTGAGACGTATGGTTGAAAGGATAATATCTAAAAGAAATTATTCAGACTGTAGTCAGCAGTGAATGAATAGAAAACGAGATTACGATATGAGCTATGGTTGATAAATTTGGTACTGTGTATGTTGATCTTAAACAGAATCACGTGATTTAAGTTACTATGGTAAATACTATTGTCTAATGTAAGTTGGTTTTGATGTTGAGCGATATACATCACTATTAGGGTATAGCTTGATTCTTGTGTCTTATCATGTGATCTTAAGTTGTGTTACTATGGGAAAATTCGCTCACTATCATGAAATTTCTATGGAATTGGTCAAATGATAGTTGATTTTGATCTAGCGAAATTTGATCCGGCAATATCCAATACGGTATGTTGATCTATTGTTGATTACATGTCGGGATATTGGTTGGACAATTTTATAGATACGTCGAAATGTTTTCTTATTTTACGGCAATATGATCATGATAATATCTAAGTTAAACGTCAACTTATTATCAATCCTAGATGACAGAACGTTTGATAACATCTTGACCAATACTATAACAGTATCACGACAATTTTGTCAGTATGTTGATAACCTGGCATAGTTTAATGTGTCGAGTAATGGGATCGTTTCAGAGATTAACGCACCAACCAACGCTCCAAAGTCCCACTTGGGGGTATTACAACAACTCGGGACGCGATTGAGACGTTGAAATTGTGACACAAATGCGTTTTCTTTTGTCCAATTGTGCGCGGTGCGAGAAGGGGATATCAGAATGGACATTGAATGGGGGAAAAAAGCGCCGGTGGTTTTTCACAGAGTCGTCAAAGTAAAGAAAGCTCAAAGGGGAAAAGAAAAATTTTTGTGCTGGTTATATTATCTATCGAAAGGGGGGGGGCCTGCTGCTGGGAGAATTATTGCAAGTCCGGTGAGTCTTGTTAACATTCTAATCATGTACTCGTCTGAATTTATTGCCGGAATATTCAGATTAATTTTAATTTTTTTCTGCCGGGATCCCAAACTCTTTAATGTCTATGCTGCTTGCTGTTACGAGGCTTTTTCGTTTTCTTTTTGAAACTCGCAGCAAAACGCAAAATGATTCATTACACATTGAAATGTCCATAAATTATTTATGAGTCCTCTCTCGTTGTCGTCGTCGTCGTCTGACTGTGGAATTTTAGCTGCAGCGAAAAATCCTGGAAAAATAATAAAGAAATGAATCGGTCATTTAAGTAAACGTGAAAATACGTCAATGATGATATTCTACATATTGTTGCTAATGTTAATAATTTGTAAACAAGATAATAATCCTGTTTATCGAGTAAAAATTAACTATAATATTTGTGAAATAACACTATAAATATACACTGCAGTCTTGTCGAATTTTCGAAATTTCTGATCAAATATTTATCACATTGCAATTCTACAATAATAAAATTTGTTATATTGATATTGGTCTAAAAATAGGATTTCGAAATTTTTCAATAAGGGAAAAGTTTCTTGGTTGGGGAGCGACACCACCAGGGCGGCCATTTCTAGTTTAGCTTAGCCTGCTAACTATTGGCTGGCAAGCAAAAGCCGGGCTTCTGGAACAAATTTAGCAGCTGAGGGGATTGGCTAGGCAAAAATGAGGGCCCGCGCGCCGCAGCTTGACGATGACAAGGTCTAGGGCCTGTCGTCGGTCGTCCTCCATTTTGCCCGTCTTCTTTTTCGTTTCCAAACAATTTTAAAATTTTAATCTATACTTAAACAGTTCCGCTTTCTATTTTTCTAAAGCTTTTTTTCAATTTTGGAAAGGAAATCACAACAAAGATTTGAGTATTTTACGAACCGACAGCTGCTTTGAGGTTTTGGGGCAAACTCAATATATATACTAGACTGGGAATTTTTTTCTATTTATATTTTTGTTTAGGTTAAGGCCCTTCTGACTGAATGGAAAACTAGGTTTTCAAAAAATTATTTTGACTGTAAATTTAAACTTATTTTGAATTTTGTCCCTGCACTTTTTAGATTTTGAATGATTGAGTTGTTCCAGCTGATGTTTCTGTGTCAGTTATATGTTGATTAATATCGCAAAAATTTCTAGTAATATTAGAATAGCTTAATGTATAGCGAAGGTCGTTCGACCCTGACTTGATAATTGCTTGATAATTACTTGATAATCACTTGATAATCACTTGATACTCACTTGATAATCACTTGATAATCACCCTTGACATGCTGCTTATCAATCACATATTATTATATGCTGTAAATTGAACTGAAGCTGAAATTGAAGCTGAAATTATTCATAAGGCATTGGCTCTATATAGACAGTAGCTTCGACTCGTGGTAATATATCGTCACCGACTTTAACAAGACGTTTTAAAAGGTAGAGCATTCCAAATAGTTGAGAGCGGCAGCGCATAAATTTTTCACGCCGAATTCCATGTGGGCCCGATAAATTTGACGAGGACTTTGTAATGTAGAACGTTCATCCTGCCGCGGAAAGAGGAAAAAGTCATCGTCGCCGCAGACAAAGTCAGTTTTTAGGAGCGTAGTAAATTGCGCATTACATTCACCACCTGGAACGCGTACAAGTTATATTATTTTCCAAAAAAGAGATTAGACGTACACGTCGGGATATGGAGTGAAAGAAAAAACAACGGAAACAAGAAATGAAGAATATTGTTGTTGAAGGTTGAAGACTTTTTTTCCCCTCCTGGGTTCTGTGTTTCTATTTGGCAATGACTTTTGCGCATGCAACGTGCTACGTGCTTGTCCAAATTACAGGGCTTTCCATTTCGACAAGTTTCATGATAATTTTTTTTCTATACCAACAGCGGCCGTTGGTTTATTTCATTTCTCATAGATGAGATGGGCAAAGATAGATAGGTGGGTAGATGGACAGATTGGTAGCTTGGTGAATTCAGAGATGGTTAGGGAGGATCGTTAGATGGGTAGATAGAAGGCTAGATGATGGTTAGGTGGATAGACAGATGGATAGATTGGTAGATTGATAGCTTATCAGATGCATAGATGGATGTATGGAAGGTTAGATAGATGGAATAGATAGATTGATAGACAGATAGATCGACGGATCGACATCAGATAAGTCGATAGATAGATAGCTACATGGATAGACGGATAGACGGATAGCTTAACAGATGCATAGATGGATGTACGGAAGGTTAGATAGATGGAATAGATAGATTGATAGACAGATAGATCGACGGATCGACATCAGATAAGTCGATAGATAGCTAGCTACATGGATAGACGGATAGACGGATAGCTTAACAGATGCATAGATGGATGTACGGAAGGTTAGATAGATGGAATAGATAGATTGATAGACAGATAGATCGACGGATCGACATCATATAAGCTATATGGATAGAATTGATGTTTTGAATTTAATTTTACTTGTTTATTATCTCGTGTGTAACTTTCTATTGAGCTGTGTTGAATACGGCGTAAAAAAAAGAAAACAGGATAGGGAAATAATAATAATAGGGGAAAAGAGAAAAGCGAATAAAAGAATAGAAATTGAAAAAAAAGAGAGGGAAATATATATACCCCGCCCGTCGCGCCAGAAAGTCACGCTGGAGTCGTTCTTTGTGTGCGTTTTCTTGTAAACACGTGACGTCATCGTAGTATAGACTGGCTTTGTCGCGTCTCTTCTCATTTAAAGTCGATTAACCTTAATCACATCAAGTTTGATTTGAACTTCTACGAAAGACATTGGGCAAGTCGATTGAAAAAGTCTTGATGACTCATTGCGGTAATATGACTCACTGAGACTCACTAAGGCGTGTAGGATACACTCGGTGGAGGATTCATTAGCACGACTCTTTTTCAGAATTTTTTTCAGAGATTCTTGATAATACACAAGGGAATCCTAATTCATACTTCACCAAGATTCTCAACTCGATTCCCATTCCCATCACAACGGAGTCTACCGTAACCAGTAACGTCTTTACTAACCTAAAGAATGATTCTCGAACATAGAAATCCTCATTTCCAACAAATCAATTCAAACTATCAAGAAATTGTTTTAGTTTTCAACTCATGTCGAACTAAGTTTTTAACTGAGATTTTAACCAAATTTTTGAAGAAAGAAAACACACGTGGCTTTTGTTACAGGAAAGTTAACCACAGGATTTTAAAAAAAGGCCAATCCCGCAGGACTTTTATTTTTCGATATAAAAAAGAGCAAGTTGGTCGAGTCGACACAACAAACAGTTTTAACGGCGCGTTAAAAGAATGGTAACGATTACGCGGGCGATGTGCACGTGATTGCTGCGGCCGTTAGTAGCTTTGCTTCAATCTCCAGAGACATTAGAAGCTTTTTTCCTCCTCTTCTTCTTATTCTCTTCAACCAGCCAAAAAGTAGGCCCATTTCTCAACTCCCCAAAGTGCATCAAAACAAGCGCCACTTGATCGCACAAACACACAAACAACGCAACTTTTTGTGTTTGTATCACTTTAACGAGTCGATATGTTTGATATCTTGTTTTCTATCAGAGTTGATCGCTCGTGGCACCCAAGTTATGAAAGATACAACAACCAAACAAATTCAGTGTGTAGAACTAGGAGTACTTTATATACTAGTCAAGTTTCATTTACATCGGGTTGTTAGTTTGGCCAAAATAAAATTCCAAAGTTGACAAGATCCACACTTTTCTATTTAAGGTTGAAGTTTGATGTCAATGTTACCTGAAATTTTACTTGACATAGAATTACATTTAATGTATATTCATTCTGATTATGATTATGATTTTCATCTATGATTTTCCACTGAATGCAAATTGATTTCGACTTGATATTATCATGTTGCTAGAAATGTTCGTTTAATAAAGAGATTACGATGTGCTTTTTCTTCTGCTTTGGCGTGGTGCCCTTTGATTTCCAAATGGCTTTTGCGTAGAATCCAAAAAGGCGCGTTACAGCCATTGGAGAGAGAAAGATGCGATGGATGAGGACAAAGGAAAACGGGGCCACTGTGGGAATCGACCATCTATTTTATTGTTTTCGTGTCTTGGTTCCTCTGCTCTTGTCGACCGTTTGTTGCGTCACATGCAGAAGACACGCGTATTTTAACAGCTGCAGGAAAACAACAGCAAACTACGTAATCTATAGTGATAACAGGTTAAACTAATCTAATTGAATTTAACAAGTAAACGAATTACAAAGACGGATCCGCAGTTAACAAATAGCGGAGTATGTTATGACAATGTGTGATCGGGTAAAAAAAGAGGGAAATTAATGGACTTTGGCGTGATTGTTGCAACTGGACGCGGCGGCGCTTATAAGCCAAACCGTCTGAGCGTGAAACTTAACGACCGTGATGCAACGAGACGCTGTTTACCAAGTCACCGACTTAAACTAGACGCATGACATTATCGTTAATTATATCAGTATCAATGTCTAGTTCGCCTCCTTGTATCCACCGTAGAACCAGGATCAATCAACGTGAATTGCTACCAATTTAACTCTAATTAAAGATTATGGTCATTAGTATTGTAAGAGGTTCGTAAATTGTTAAAGCGACACGTTAATTATACCAACCCGAAAAAAGTATTACACGGTGTAATTTAGCCTCATTATAGAGTTACCTAATCTTGTGTAATTAGTCTTGGTTAAAATACATTGGCTTAATTACTCAGACATGGGCCTGCACTCTTGATTGGAGAATAAATTCCCCCAAAAATCAACCAATCATCTATTTTTTTAAAAATGCATCTCCACAAGGCCTGCCCCTGGCGTATAGGCAACACGCACTGGACCAATAGGAAAAATTCCTCACATAATTTAAACCTCTCTCTTTAAAAAAAAAATACCCAAAGTTACGATGTTTTCCTAAACGTCGAATTGACAAAATCGAATCAGTCCCCTGAATTATAGGCAAATCGCTAAAACTGCACTCGAATTTTCAATGATTTTTTTGGCCCTAGGCTCGTAGGAGTGTGTTTGCCTATAAGTGAGGATAAGATATGTGCATGATATCTCGAGTTTGTATCTTTTTTTTTACTTGTTTGTTATTTTTTGGGACGCTATGGTATAAAGAAGAAGAAGAAGAAGACGCGAGTGCAAGTTGGACGAGAGAGCTTTCTGCCTTTGGGGCAATAAATCGTGGCCTTTGGGTGAACGCATTCACTGAGCATGTCCACCATCAAGAAGACATTCACTGTTGAGCATCTAGCCCCCCTCCCCCCTACCCAAAGTTGCAACTATAACCATCAACAAAGAGCCACTATGGACATAAAACACGAGCACGCGCGTTTTCTCTATCGTGTATACATGTCTCTTTTAAGCTCAGGATGGACTGATTTTTATTGTTGTTGTTTTGAATGGATTCCCTTATGGATACTTCCTGGTACAATCCTGTGTAACGGATAAGTACAGTGCATTAAGCAGCTATTTAACGATACGTATGTATGTAGATATGGAAAGCCAATTGCAGTAAACAACCGATATGTTTTGGGTTACTTTTGCCCAGTTTGATGCAATGCGAGTTAGTGGAACGTTTATATAGACAGCATTACCGCACGGAAGTAGCGTATATAGACACGATTCTAGGACTAGTTTAGCAGATTAGACATCGGGTTATTCAGATGTAAGACGGTGTTTCAGTATATCTCTACAGACGTTTGATTCATAACAGAATTACAGATATATTTTGGGTTCTGGTGTATGCGCACTTACTGGAAGGTTAACATAGACGCAGCATTACATAACATCAACCCGTAATATACTATAGTGTATAGACACGGCTCTAGTACTGGTTCTGATATCCTAGTATTAAGCAGATAAGGCATCATGTTGTTCCAGATATAAGACAGTAATACAAACGATATATTACTCAGTCATAGTACTGACTAGTATAGTATTAAGTGGACAAGACAGCATGTTATTCAGATCAGACGGCTTTTCAGTATCTCTATACAAACGATATATCCATTCATAGAATGAAGGAAAGCCAATTGCAGATAAAAAGACTGAACGTTTTGGGCTATTTTGCCCACACAGTTTGATGTATACGAGTTCACATATCTATCTACATATATGGCCATCATTTCCTGGTCGCTTCGACTGCCTTTTTGCGAAAGAAAAATAGAAAGAAATGGAGAGAAGGAGAGAAAGAGAGAGAGAGAGAGAAATATATATTTTATCCCTGAGCGCCGGTCTCTTCAGCAGCAGACTATCAGAACAAGCCATCAGGAATCCGGTTGTGCATTACAAAAGGGCCTCGGCAATAAATCTATGGCCACCCCCTTCGCGCTGATAACGCAACACACAGACACACACACACACACACACACACATACCACCACGTACAATAAAAACAAAATGTTTCAAAAAGCGTAATTTGACCAAATGGGCAAATCTATAATAGAAATGTATTCAGGCGACTTTTTTCCCCCGATCCCCCTGCTCGCTTTCGATTGGTTATCGCGGTAAGGAGAAGTAGAGAGTGTTACTCTAGACTATGTCTTCAACTGGAGATCCTTAAAGGACTATTTTGTTGTTTGACTATCCATCTATCCACCTATCTAACTAGCTATCTACCTAACTAGGTGTCTATCTAACTAGCTATCTACCTAACTAGCTGTCTACCTAACTAGGTGTCTATCTAACTAGCTATTTATCTATCTAACTAGCTATCTACCTAAATAGCAGTCTATCTATCTATCTAACTAGCTATCTTCCTAAATAGCTGTCTATCTATCTATCTAACTAGCTATCTATCTATCTGTCCTATCTGTCTATCTATCTAGCTTGCTATCTATCTATCTATCTAATTAGCTCGCTACCTATTTAGCCAGCTAGCGATCAAGCTGTCTATCTACGTATCTAACTAAACTACACATCCGTCTATCTATTCACCTATGTATGCATTCGTCTATCCATCTATCTATCTATCTAACTGGCTAGCTATCTGCCAATCGAACTAGCAAGCTATCTATGAATTTAACTACAACTGCTTATCCGTCTATCTATTGACCTTTTTATCCATCCATCTAACCAACTATCTTATTCTGTTATCGATCTATCCATCTATCAACTGTCTATACCTACGTAACTCGACTCGAATCTGGCGTCAAAACGAGATTCACGTAGCAATCACGTGACCATTAGATCATTTTCCTAAGCGAGTAATCTACACATTCTAAAGCCACACAATGCCCAATGTGTTTCCAGGCAAAGCAAATGTTAAAAATTATTTAATTTTACTATATACGTTTGCATTTTCAGCGCTGTTATGGCATGATGTCTTTTCCGCCGCTCTCGTATGTTATATGCGTGTATAATTATTCTCTAAAAACCGAGAGAGAGATTTATGACTTTACTGAAGAGGTTTTTAAAACGCGACTCGTTTAAAACCTTTGGCACCTGCATTTTTTGTAATTATTTAAAAGACAGAAATAAAATTAAAAAACACGCGTGGCTAATTGCAGTGACCTCATGGACGTTTAGTAGTTTGCAAACCGACTGACTTTCTCTCTCTTATAAATCCTTGTAAACGAGTCATCCAGCAACACTGCATATCTATCTATCTAGCTATACATATCTAACTAACTTTACCTAACTATTTGCTAACTAATGCTTATGTATGTGTTGTCAATAAGTGGATAGACGCATGGATAGTTAGCTTGAATTGATAGTTAATTAGTATGAAGGGCTTTTTAGATAGCTTGGATTAACTACCTAACTATTTGCTAACTATGGCACATATCTCGTGTACAGTATTGCTATACGTATATAGCTGGGTAGTGTCGATAGATGATAGTCGCATGAATATAGTTAGCTTGAACAGGTAGATAGCTAGCTTAACTACCTAACTATTTCTCAACTATTGCTTGTATATCGTGGATAATGTAGATGGGTATAGTCACTATGTGGCATAGTTAAGACAGATAATTGAATAGATAGTTAGATGAAGAGTTTTATAGATAGCTAGCTAGATAGATAGGCGGATACATGTACAGTTGGGTAAACTACCTTACTAATTGCTACTTATATGTCATCTAGAACCGTGCTAGATGGATGAGTATAGTCACTAGATGGATACTTGTACAAAGAATCAGGTAGATAGATAGTTGGATGAAGAGCTTCATAAGCTAGCTACGTATGAACTGTCGGAACCGATAGTTGGATAGATACATAACCTAGACTATCTACCTATAACTATTTGCTTATTATTGTGTATCTGTATATGGCACGCAATTCTGGGTAAGTATAGTACGGATAGATAAAATAGTTACAGAGATGAATAGACTGATAGCCAGATAGATAGACGTATTCATTCTTTAATCTTATTTACAGTTTTCGTCTTGAATTAGCCATTTGCGGTATTTGCGCAAAACCAGCCAACTGCAACTCATCTCTCACCCTATTGGCTTGATTCTTTCAGTTGGCAAACGAGGGTAAATAAGGGGCGGGCAGTGTAACAGCTGCAAACTTGAAATGGTAGGGCTACAGGAGGGTGAGGGTTGAAAAGCACGCTGGGGGGTTAGGGGGAAAAAAACCTTCAAGGGGATGATTGCAGGGGGTGCAGAGGGGGTGAGGGTTGAAATAAGGGACAGAGAAAAAAAGAGAACCTTCCAATCAGACTATGGAGAAAGGCAGAAAAGGCAATTTATCACGTGCCTGTCAAAGGCATATCCGTGGCAGTTTTATTTCACTTGGCAATGCAACACGGCGGACCCAATGGCGTGGGGACCCTCATGTCTGGCAACAAAATAAATCATTTCTTTTAATTGTATTTTTCTAAAACAAATTAGGAGAGAATTCTATACAACAATTAAGTGAAGAAAATGTCGAGTCAAAACACGGTTGTACTTGTAATGAAATTCAATTATCTATCTCTAATTAATTTCTGAAATGTACAAAATAGAAATGAATGAGTTCCTGTTGTAATTTAGATCATTCATCAATCTCGGGGATGTTATACTGAAATAGCTGAAATATCTCTCGTGAAAACTGCGAGGGAAAAAGACCGGGGAGAGATGTATAGAGCATCGGGGCTCAGCAACGAGAGAATGTGTTATTGTGTGCGTTGGTCGTCTACCGGTTACAAAGAAACAGGCCAATGGCCTTTATCTCTGACTGTTGCAATTGAATAATGGGCCAAAACAAAACGAGCCAGTACTATTATCAACTGGCTACAAATCATTGCTTCTTTTTCGAAAAATAGCACACACACACAAGCGCGTTTTTCTCGTCGACTATACAGAAAGCATCAGAAACTTGCTCATACACGGGGTTCGTTACTTCTTGCATATTCGCAATCTTTGGAATCCAAGAATCTTGAGATTCTCACGCTGATTCTTTTATGGCACGAATCGTGCGAACTGTGGATAGATAGATAGATAGAACGATAGATAGATAGATACGTATAGTTTTCACTTTTAGCGTAGATGCATCTCTATTTGTATTTTCTCCTTCCTAGTTTTTGCACAAAAACCCAAGGTTTGCCAACACGCAGAGCTTCACTCGCAAAAAACTTGTTTACTTGAAAATTAGCAAGTTTGGGCAAGGAGCACAAGGAAAAACTACTTGCAAAACCAAATTATTCAAATCACGAAAACGGTTATACCATTTCGAGTATGTGCAACGAAGCGCCTCCAGTACTTTCAAAAATGCGATTGCAAATCTTATTTTTGCAATAATAATATAGTGTAATTTGCTACTGTATTGATTCTTATTGTTATTACTGAGCAGATTATTTATAGTTTCAACTAATTGGTTCTTAATTTTTCTTGTAGTGCAAGGTCTACAGATAGACAACCACATAATAGATAGATAGACAGATACGATAGTGCAATTTGCTACTATACTGATGTTTATTACCCAGCAGTTTATTTGGTTTCAAAGAATTAGGATTTTTCCTTCCAGTGTGTGCGAGGAATGAGGAATTTACCTACCGCATAGTGAGAAGTCGTCGTCGTGACCAAATCCTCTGTTCCCTTGAACTTTTTTTTAAAACTAGAAAAAAAAACAGGGGAAAAAAGGGAAAGCCATAAACGATACAAGTCCTTTTTTCCTCTCTTACTGTATTTTTCTTTTCTCGATTTGAATCAATTTATTGCAGTCGGACAAGGTTTTTACAACGGGGGCAATTGGTTTTTCCTCTGGGCCTCTTTGAATCGAACCCCCTCCCCCCCGCCCTTGTCCTATACCCTTCTGTTGCCCCGTTTTACCCATTCTGGGGACCCGTGGTAGCGATATGGGGACCGAAAAGGTCATCCAATAGGTTGTTACACGCCGAACGGTTGGAAATTGGGTCCGCTGGCTCTTTACGGTTAAAGAGTCCGTTCGTCCTCCGCAGTCTTGGAGAATCGTTTGTGTCGACAAGTTTCTAAGTTTGTTGGTGTTTGATTCAGTTGAAGGTTTAGATTGCGTCATGGATGGAAAACAGGTGACTTTTTGGTTGGGTTAATCACGTGTAAGACGTCTGAATAGCTTAAACCGTCTTGATGATGGTTGTATAGTTAGTTAGCTATTAAAGGCTCATTCAAAGAGGACCGGTTGAGGTTAATAGTAGGTTATATAAGACATACTGAATCCTTTAAGGGATACCATTCGGATATTCAGTGCTGTTCAGCTCGTGATTCAACAGCAGTTTTCATTGAACTGAAACAATTTTATGTTCAATCAACAGTGGTCAACACATGTTTCAGTAGCCTGAACACGCGTGCTAGTTTTAAGATTTCAGTAGTCGTCAGTATACGATTCGGTATTATTCAGAACGATTCAGCAGTCTGTGTGCGACATTGAAATTACTTTCAGCCGACAGTGATCAACACATGTTTCAGTCTTTTTAAACACGTGTCAAAGCGCTGCCTGATACAGATTGTGCCTCTTTATCATGTTTCAGTCAAGATTCAGCAGTGTCTAGTACGCGTTTCAACAGTCACATAAATACAACAACCAATAAATAAGATTGATCCATAAACTTAATTTCAATGTTTTGATTTGTATTTGAAACAGGCGCCAATGGACTGCGGCGCCGTGGACGTCAGACGTACACTCGCTACCAGACACTGGAGCTGGAGAAGGAGTTCCACACGAACCACTACCTGACGCGGAGGCGTCGCATCGAGATGGCGCACGCGCTCTGTCTCACCGAGCGCCAGATCAAGATCTGGTTCCAGAATCGCCGCATGAAGCTCAAGAAAGAAATCCAGGCCATTAAGGAACTCAACGAGCAAGAAAAAGCCACTCAACAGCAAAAAGGATCATCCAACTCTTCGGCCTCGTCCAATACGTCCGTCAACGGCCCCAGCGCCGGAATTGATGGAGCCAGCAATTGATCAGGCCAACCAAAATCGTGACCACGCCCTCCCCTTCCTTTCATCCCCCCTGACCACGCCTCCTTTCACCCCCTTGACCCTTCCCCTTTTACGCTGAACACAACACAACTTTCTATATATATATATTATATATATGAGCGAAAACAAAAACCAAAGCACCAATGATGTATCGTCGATATTACGTTTGTGAGGACCTTTTAAAGGTAAGCCAATTCTTTCATATTTTAACTTTTTTTTACATGTAATCTTAAGTCAGCACCGTTAAGACGTCTTAATGACCAGGGAGTCGTTTTAAGCAGCACTTTTGGTTATAGGGATTTCAAAACAATGTGAAACTAATATCGACATTCTTTGTTGAGATAGAAATCAGTAAATCGACATTATTCCAAAGAGGAATCAATATCGACATTCAAGTTGAATAGAAAACCCAACTACTGAAATTTATACACAACCATAGTTTAGAATTTATCATTATGTCGTATATATTAGGTAATCGTTTTGATCGATTCTAACGTAAATTCGACGATGTAATAAACTACCCAGTTTTTATTTAAACTACTATATCAAATTCACTCTTGAAATCAACTCCAAATTTCATGATAATGCTATCTACTTAAAAAAAACGAATCTACTATTAAAAATTCGGTCTTTATACGAGAGCTAGATAACTTGCTCTGCGCATTTTAACCTCCTCGCAGTTAATGAGGTAGGTGGTAGTAGGAAGAGCCATCACCTGTATTTTTAAATTTTTGTTGTAAATTATTTTGTTTAGCGGGGGCTTTTTATTTATTTCGACCTTGCATAGAGCTTTTTCGAGACGAAGTATATAAAGGGCCCCGATGTGTGCGTGCGTTATTATCATCAAAAAATGCTCGAAACACAAGCCGAAGTATACAGAGAGGGCGGGTACTCGTTTGGGTATCTGACTCTGTGGCAACACTGTGTGCATGGTAACGGCTATATAACAAGCGGTTTTGAAAAACCCCGTGTTTCCTTTTTTTCCCCCCGCCCCGACTCCTTTTTGAAGATTGCTCCTCGGAGTGCATCATTAACAACACCCTTTCATTAAGGAACGCATAACTCGCCAACCTTTTATTTCTCCAACACACACAAGTTCGTATATACAACCCGTTCCTCTCTCTCTCTCTCTCTCTTGTTATAATCTCGGTGTGTAAGTTATGGTTCGCGCTGTAATGGACATTGTACGTGTGTGCATGTGTGTGTGTGCCAGTAGACAATCTCTTCCAAAGTTATAACTTATGCGATCCTCTTGCAATGTCCAACCTATAGTTGGCCTTTTTTTTTTGTTACAGTCTTGATATATCGTCACGGGATAATGTAATGAGATAATAACTGGGGAATCATTTTAGGGCAGCCTGTGCGTGCGCGTCGACTCCATCTTGACTTTTCCCGTTAAAGTTAATTCGACTCGTCTAAAGTTTAGGTTGATGCATTTAGACGGTTGGGAATTTTGCGGAAGACCGCTGAAATTTCAAAATTTCCCGCCAATTTATAACCTCCTCCAATGAAGCAACCGCGGTCAAAATATCTCGACTCGTTTTCCACCAACTTTAACGAAGCAAGTCGGTCTCGGACACTGTAAATTACGACTTGATGAGGAATGCAAACTACCCTGGCTATATAGCCACACGCACCGGAAAGATCCTCCGAATAGCCTATGGAACAAGCAGCAAGTCCGCCTGGACAAGACGCGGTTTTTCAAATGGCAGCGCCTATATATGCCAGCACGAAAATAGATAGCCAGCTAGAGAGTGAAAATACGGTTGTGTGTTTGGCAAGCCCAGGGATTATGGCGACGTTAATTGGGTGCTTTGAAAACCTTAAACGATTGTTGCACAGCTGTAATCTTGACGTTTATACCGACATTTGGGCAAACCCGAATCACAGGTTGTAAAATTAGGAAACACACACACACACACACACATCACATTCTGTGTATACACGTATATATATACGACGCGTGTATGTGTGCAGTTGTCGTTTTGCTCAGTCGTATAGCACTTTTACGAGGATTTTTTCTTCTTTAACGATTGCCGTTACATGTTTGCGATTGGCGAAAGAAAAGCACCCGGGGAATTAATTGCCCCTGTGTATATTAACCACCGCTGTATTAACTACCGGTACATTAGCTGCCCGTTTCTTGTCTTTTTTTAAGGGACACCCTTGCAAGAATTTGTGGATAAATAGTCACGATATAAAAGCCCAGTTTAGCGCCACCTAGCGGCAGTTGTGGGAAGCTCGTACTAGCTGAGGTTCTCGCTGTACCCTTTCGAGTAGAGTTTGGAAGATAGATGGCGCCGTAATTACCGAGTTCTAGTCTATCAAACTGAATTCTTAGTTACTTTTTGTAAATGTACGGTTAATATATCAATTACTTTAATATTTAAATAATGCGACGGTAAAAGTAATGTGAATGTGCAATTATATTATAAATGAAGCGGCTCTTCATAATACAGATGTTAAATACTATTAACTTTAAACTGATCACAAGGGAAGTTGTTTTTTTCCCAGACTGAATTCAGACGGTCTTGGCGTTTAAACTTTGATTTTCATATTTCAGTGGGAATAAGACGTCTTACAGTACAGTGGTTCCACCTAGCCATTGCCTGCAACATTGTGAAAGCAGGATGCGGTAGTCTTAGGCTCCCAGTTCTTTAACTATCTAGCAGATGGCGATAGAGAACTGGTTTCTGTCGAAAGAATCTCAAAAGGCATTCTGACCTGCAGCAATGTTTGCCTGAGGCCTCTTAAGAATCCTTAAAAGAATCTCGTCAGCAACCATACGGTCTGCAAACTACACACGACCAAGAAGTAGTAGAATCTCGAGAATCATGAATCCTTTTAGGATTCTTGAAACTGATTGACAGATTCTTGGCAGAATCAACCAAGAATCTTGATCGAACACTTAACTGTTACAAGTTTAAGAATCCCAGAGAAATCGTCTAGGAATTTTACAAGAATCAAACAAGATACTTTTAAGAATTTTAACTCTTAGAGAGAAACCGGTTCAAGATTCACGGTTTAATCACGAATTTGGATTTACTTGAAGGCGAACGCTAAAGCAGTAGATAGATAAATAGATAGATAGATAGATTGTTTCACTGACATGAAAACGGTGCAAACAATTTGTTTTTGAGTTCGGTGGTCGTGTAAGTGCGCCTTGTATAGTAGTAGCGCAGCGCAAGTTTATTAGAGTCTGCTATAAAAGTGACATTTATGGGCCATCTGATGGCTATCCCAACGGCTTTTTCGGCAGCTTCTTGCACATTAACGCCATCTATCGTTTTGTAACAATCACTCAAGGCTAATAGAGATAGGCCCCTTCTCTTCCTCTCGGGCAAAGTCAAACATTGAGATTGTATCATTCTTTAATTTGAATCAAATTCTCATGTTTACGATATCTGTGATTATGTAACGGATTCTTCATTCATTTATAAATTCATTATTCTGTCATATCTGTCTGTCTATAGTGGATGATGAGTCTAACTAGCAGCAGTACTCAAGTAAGTTTTCTGGTTAATAACTTTATAACTTAATTAATTAATCTAATGTAATAAAATATAGCAATACAACAGTATATAAAAATTTGAATCGCTCATTTCTATACTTTTGCTAATCAGTTATTATTATTTATTATAAAAGTAAAGAAGCAGTTATAATATTTCCAGTTTATTATCAATATAATCTATCAAAAATCAACGATATAAATAGTATATCAAACGCAATATCAATTTTATATCAACACTTTAAATTTTAAAATTTTACCGCTGCCGTTCTGTGGTTATATCCAATTTGAAATTTGAAACTACACTTTAAAACTCCGCACGAGAGAAACACGTAAACGTGTGTGTCTTCACCAGACCAACTGAATCGACTCTGAGCATCGAATCTACCGAATGTTGTCTCGGTTAACCAATAGCTACCCCCAGGTTGGGCCATTTGCGGGTTTAAAATCGAAACGCTTTAATTGGATAAATGTCTTTATTGAACCCTTTTCAGTGGCCCCGCGTTTGGAAAAAAAATGGCGCGCGCGCCTCTCCTCGCGGAACGTGTTAAACCGTTCGGACATTTGTTTTTATGTGTTTTTCTCCTCTCCCAGTCTTCTTTCCTAAACGTCGCTTTCGATTCTCAGTGTCGACTTGTCTTCCTGCATAGTTGATATATCGATTAATAGACGATATTTTGAGCGTCGGTTATGAAAGAGTCATGCAAGTTTGTGAAACTTTTGATATTATAATGATAATATCAAAGGATAGGGTTGCCTATTTTATAAAGTAAATCAGCATACTCATGATGATATATGAACTAAAACATGGTATTTGGACCGCTAATTATCAAGAGAAGTTTGCATCCATGTTGATATCGTGCTGATAATATCAATTCAAAGTTGTCTGTTTTAATGCTTCTATATAACGTCTTTTGATAATCATAACTGTTTGATTATTATGATAATTTCATTTATTTATAATTAAATTGCCATCATTTTGGTATAACTGTAGCATGTCTATCTGTAGCTGTTGATATCGTACTGATAATACCAAAGTATAGGGTTGCCTATTTTGTAAAGTACATCAGCATACTCATGATTGATATATATGAACTAAAACAGGTATTTTGACCGTTAATTATCAGAGAAGTTGGAATCCATGTTGATATTGTGCTGATAATATCAAAGTAAAAGTTATCTTTGTTTTTCGAGAGAAACGGCTCTATAGTCCCCAGTGAGGTGGAAACGAGAAAACCCGAAATTGTTTTCTAAGCGAGTGAATAAGGAATACATTCGTGGTGGTGGCTGGGGTGATGGGATGGCCGAAAAGGAGAGAAGGTTCTTCCTCGCTGTCCTTTTCCCCCTTTTAAGATAGCCATCTTAACGGCTTTATTGCGGTCCCCAGCGTTGCCACTATAACATTCTTTATCCCGGTCTGTACACAAGCAGAGAAACAATTCTATTTGTATCGTCTGCTATGCTTGGACCCGTTGATATACTCGCAGTTTGATATGATCAGCCTGTTGATAGATTTCAGATCTTCAACATTAACCGTTTCTGATGTATCAAACTGTACAAGAATAAAAAAGCCGAGGTCAAAACGAGTTTGATAACAACTACGTCGAATTCATCTGATCAATATCAAAGTTTCTGTAGTTAACGTCAAACAAGACTAAGCTGTACATAATGATAATATCACAATAAGGGTTGCAAGTGAGACTATATCGGTGCAATATCAATTGTCATCAATTCATGCAGTATGATTTCATCAACTCCCAGCTTTCAGTATCAAAATATCAACCAATAACAAGGCTTCAGTCTGGATATACAGAGTCTGTGGTTTGATAATATCAAGTTGAAGCAATCTTATCCTATCGAACTTCGCCTAGTCTGATACTATCAACTTAGAATATCGACTCGAGTTCAATTCATCACTGTCTTTGGCCTTAATTATACCTGTCAAAATAAGTATATCATTAATAAATCAATAAAGTACCAAATAACTTTATACATATATGCGACAATACAAAGTCCAACAAGCACAATATCGAATCATGCTTCAGAAAAGCCATTCAAGTCGGAATATAACATCAGAATAATAACCGTATCACTACATATATTTCCCAGTTGACATTCTTATAAGAGTACGACACGACAACTGCAGAGTAAAAATAAAAATACGACAAGGTTAGGGGGGGGACAAAAAAATTGCCGAAAAAACTTTGCAACCAAAAGACCCCGGGGAAAAAAATTAGTCGAAAAAGGTGAACAGAGAGAGAGAGAGGGAAAAGGACCTTTTCATGGCGCACGCTCTATCGATTGTAAGTGCATGTTATTGGTACATTTTTGTCCTAAGACATAGTCCTTTTATGGACCGAGGGCGAAAGCATATCACGGTCGAGGAGAGCATAAAATATTCCGCTTTAATAACAACCCCACCAACCTTCACTCGAAAAAAATAAATGGGATGGGATTTTTTGAATAAAAAGGTTTTGCGAGGAGTAATATATTTTTCTCGAGGAAAGAAAAAAGAAAGGTTCAATTAGAATGCGCAACGTTAGGCACAAGTCAATTTCCCGATATAAGCTCCCCGGGCCCCGCGACTAAATCTGACGATGAGCTGCGCAAAGACTGGGAATATCAACATTCAAATGATATACAAGTTTGAACGACGTGTATAGTCGGATTAGTGAACGATACGATTTCAATTAGTTTGACTTGGAAACTGGTCAAGTCAACTCGGTATTGAATTTTTAAAGAAATTTCTTATACCATTCTCAACTATGAAATGTCGGGTCGGAAAAACGACGAGATTCAAAGACTGGAATATCAACATCCAAGTGCTTTTTCTGTTACGATATGTACGTGGGCTTAGTGAACGACGATTAGTTGAGTCGACTCAATATCGACTGTTAAAATTTTCAAGAAAATCCGACATGAAATGCCGTGTCGGAAAATGGTTTAGTTGATATTATTCCAGTCGTATATCACCGGCTATTACCATTAATTTAACCATACAAGAAGGAGAGAGTGTTGGTAATATCACTCGAAATATCTTGATATATCAATTCTAGCTCCTTGTTCTGTGTATACCCGTCTGAAAAAATGCTATACATTTAGCTTCAACATCAGTAAATTACAAGATAACAAGATACAATTGATCCTACACACCTTTATTAGAACATTGTATTGATGATACATCATTTGATATCTAAT